>VDFB02271358.1:456027845-456081878 GCA_007258455.2 Sequoia sempervirens
ATGCTATGAATTTCTTTAAATAATATATGTGGTGATATTGTGGTTTATTGTTGTTATGGACTCTAATGTGTTTTCCAGTGAGTCTTGGTGAAAGGACATAGTAGCATCACTCGCTTGCGAGTGCCCTACTACCTTGGGATTACCTTTCACAGTGTGTCTGTAATGGAGATTTACATGCTACTTGAATTATTTTTTTTATGCAGGATGCAGGTATAGAACATCGACTCCACTTGCTTAATAGGTTTGAGTGTGTCCCATAAACCCAATGAGAATAATGTTAAAAAGGGAGTTGATAAGGAAGTGTCCCCGTCTGAAGTTCGTCACCTTGTTGTGAGTCTTATAGTGTCACTATCTTGACCTCGTCTTTGTTTTAGTATGGGTTAGTGTTGATTATTTATTTTAGTTTGTAAATGTTTGCTATTTGATTAATCTTTATTTTATATGTGATTAATTAATGCTATTTAGTTAATATAATTATTTGCAGGTAATTGTAGTTAAGTTAATTGATTAAATTTTCTTGATTGAGTGAATAGTTTAAATATAAATTTTAGATGCTATTATGTGAATTGGAATTTTAAATTTGTATAAAGTAAATGATATTAATTTTTGAATATTTAAATTAATTAAATAACAAAATCTCTTTATAATTATCAAAAGAAAATAACTAAAAGTTAGTCAAAGGATATTTAGAATAGTTATGTGAGTGAGTATAAATTGAATGTGCAAAAACTCTTGTTAAAAAATATTCTTGGAGAGAATATTGGGGCATAACTATGAAAGGCAAGAAGTCACTTCATGGAGGAAATTGGCTAGATTTTTTTTTTTTGGGGGTTTTTGGGTTAATAATTGGAAAAGGTTTTTAGGAATATTTTGCGGCTCAACATTTTGCATCCTTCTCGAAGTGGAGATTTTGGAAAGGGCTTTGGAAATTGAAGTCTGAAGGAGAAGCTTTGCTCTAACCTTCATTTCTTCAGGCTTTAGAAAAATAGGTTCCTTTATTGTTTATTTATTTATTTTGTTGTTTTGAAAATATTGCCTATATATATTCTATTATGTAGAAATTTGGTTAATTTTGTAAAAGTTGAGAAATTGTCTATACAAAAGGAAATGATTATTTTGTAGGAGTTTTGTTTCTAAATTGGAAAGATTGTTGGAAATTTTTGTGAATTTTTTAAAAGCTTCTGTAGAAAAGTTTGTTGAAAGCTTCTCTGTAGAAAATTTGTTGACGACTTCTATGTATGAAGTTTTGTCATGATTATTTTAGTGCCTCTGTAGAAAAATTTATAGTGAAATCAAAGAACCTTGCCAAAGATTATTTTCAAACAATAGAAAAACACAGAGGAAAAACAATAGAGATATTTTGAAATCTCTTAGAAATTGGATTCAAAAAATTTCCTTTAAAACTTGGGGAAAACCCATATTCCTATTGCATGTAGAAGAATAAGATTTTTAAATATATATATTCATTCTATTATTTCATATAAATTTCTTTTGTGTCCAAAATTTTATAGACAAGGGACTGGTTTTTCTATGTCTTTTGAAATTTTTTTTTGATATAATAGAAAGTCTGTTTCTGGGGTTTTATTTTAATAAAAATATATATATAACTTTTTATGGAAAAAAAAATTATATTAAAATATAAGGAGGGGGGGAGTGGGTCGGCTGATTCCAAACCTCCCAACTTCCCAATGGGGTTGTACATAGCCACCATGGCTATGCACAACAACCGTAGGCTGTTGGACGTAGCCATGGTGAGGCTGTGGCCTCCTCACAGGGAGGCACGTAATCCTCATACAACCGCATCTTTATTTATTAAAAAGTATTTTTTTAAATGTTTTTATTTAACTCTGTTTATATATATATATATATATATATTTGTAAATTTGTAGTGAATTATATGGTTAATTTTATAATGTGATTAAGTGCATGATTTTTTTATATAATATATATATATATACATATATATATATATATATATATATATGTATATATATATATATATATATATTTTATATATATATATATATATATATATATATATATATATCTGGTAATATTTGCTAATATTGTGGTGTGAATGATTTATTTGGAAATAAGCATTGTTAATTAAATTATGTTGTATGATTTTGGGAAAAATCAATTATTTATTTTACTTGGTAAAATTGTATTTGTCAAATTATTGTTGAGTCAATTGAGGTTTCCACTTGATTGGGTTATGGTTATGTGGGAAATCCCTTGAGTTAGTTTATCCTTATATAGGAGCTTAAGTTGCTCATTAGGGACTTCCGAAGGCATGGGGAAATGATGTTGTAATTATGATCTTTTAATTTCATACTTGTCCCTAATTGACTATAGTTGTGATCTTGAGTTTACATTTGAGTTGTACCATTTTTATGGGAGTTGATTCATATGACTTTTGGCTGGATGGTTTTTCCTTGTGGTTGTTCTATTTTGTAGTTCAATGTTCTTGTTGGTACAACCCCTTGGAATTTGATGTTATGTTTTGGGTTTCTAGGGAGAGTGGCTCTACGTGGGTGCCGACGCACAAAGGGGCTGTTAGTAAAACCCACGTTAGAGTTAGAGTAATAAGTGGTAACCTAATTAATTAATTAGGGGGTGGGTAGTAAAACATTAAAAATATAAATATGGATGCCTCGTCCACCTATTAGGGATTTCATAGACTAAAGGTGGGCTGAGAAGGCCGTGGTTGGCAAGATCATTTCCTTGTCATCGCGAGAGGTTAATGATTCCGCACAAGTCACCCTATGGGGCCAACGCCTAGAGAGGCTGTCAGGATAACCATAGATGGGGGCCAGTGCATAGAGAAAGGTAGTCAGGATAACCCATGTAGAACTGTGTGATGACACTCTCCTCTAGCATTCCCTTGAGTTGTTATTGTTGCTAACCTTTGGAAGTGGTCTTTTGATGTTATGTTTCCTTTATGTGTGCTCTTGATTTTCATGTTTTGGAGTTTAGTCTTGTGTATTTGATTGGATGTTCTTGGTTAGGGATCCTTCCTTATTTACTACTAGCACAGGGGTGGTCTGGTGGAATGTGCTATGCACCTTGTTGGGTCCCCTATCATGTAATTGTACCATTCAGTGCAGAGTTTGGAATAACAGCTTGATCTAGAGTTCACATATTACCAGATGTGTATTTGTATTTTAGTTGTACTTTTGTATTGATGTATTACTCCCACATGTGTTGGGAAATCTTATGATGTAATCTTGTGTAATTGCTCAATGAGATGTACTAGAAAAATTGATGTAATGCATAATCACACTATGTAATACATTCTTGAACTATGATTGTAAATACTGTTAATGTTGCATGGTATCTGTGGAAATATGTACATAATATTTCCATGTTTAATTTATTGTAAATTCATGTATGTTTTTATATGGATTATTCTTATCACATTGGTTATCATTAATGGATGTTTAAATGCAGATATGTGAATGAATGGGTTACATTAGTAGAATTGGTGATTATTTTTATCAACTTTGTTATGGGAGAGATTACGCAATGTCACCTTATGTACACCAAGGGACTTAGGCGTTTAACTTGAAACCATTAGTTATGTTAACTACATTAGAAAAAATGGTGTACATCCTTTATGTTATATTCATTGAATAACTTAGTGTTTATTCTCTATGTTTTCAAAAAAGAAAATTGTTGCATTTTTAGTTGTCCTTTGGGGTTTGCACGATGGGGCATGACACTCTAGGCATTAATACCTCTATTTATGTATTCTATTTTTTTGTTTTCTAATTCATTTTGCAGTTTGTAGAATTTTTGTTACTTGGAATTGATCATAGTAAGCTTCATTTGATAAATTTAGTGCATTGTGTGAATTCAAAATTACATTTACAAGACATCATTTTTAGTTTTTTTACATAGTATAATCATAAAATTATCTTGCTTAAGATCTAAAAATTTGCATTTCAATTCACTCTTTGATAATGGACACATCCATTAGTAATAGATGGAGGTCTTTAACATCTTTAGTTGATGTTTCATGTTGTGTTTTTGGAAATGATCCTAATGCAATAAAAGCTAATCATGCTTGCTCAACTCCCAATGAATGTACTCCTGAAGTTGACGTCATTGGAGAAGATGATGATATCATGAAAAATTTCATAAACGAATTTCTTAACAATCTTGAGAAAAATTCATCCTTTTACCCTTCCATGCAACAACCAACACGCCCTACAATCCCACCTCTTGAGATGTTTGGTCTGTTACATCTTAAAACTGAGTCACAAACCAAGCCTAAACCTCCAACAATGAGTGGACCTAGTTCCTCTAATCAAGTGTAAACCTATCCATCTTATGTTAACAAAGTGACCAACACACCCATCAACCTAGAAGATACTTATGGCCAAGGATTTGAAATATTAACTAAGAAAGAATGTGACATAACTAATGAGCATGAAATTCAAAAAAAATTAGAGAAAATTCCTATTGAAGATACTAAAAGACTAGGATATCAAAATCCTTATCCATCTGTCCACATATTCTAAGGATACAAATGTCCTCCCTCTTAATAATGAAGTAATGTCTCACAAGGATGATAGGATTACCTTAGGTCCTCTACCTTCAACAAGCACACAACAAAGGCCTTACAAAATAAAGAATCTACAACTCCCTTATCCTATGTATCTCACTGAAAGGAACTTACACATACTTCTTAATAAAGGAATCTTGACATTACCACCCATCAAAGAAAATTCAAATCCAAAACATAAAGAAAAAAACATGTCTCATTGTCAATATCATAGAGTTCTTGGGCATAGTACTGATAAGTATTATGTTTTACAGAGGATCCTTGAGAAATTCGATATGATATAGATAGTCCCTTAAAGCAAGCACTTTGCTCCTTGTGATGTAATAGTTTTAGGATCATAGTATACTCACTATTGCATGCTTAACATTCATTGCAAATCATTTTCTATATTGCAACCGAGCTCATTCTCATCATCTATCTAGGCTCACCCTTATCCTACACTTAGTTGGGGCAAGGGTTCAGATAGCCTTGTCCTAGTTTGGTACTTGATGTTGTCCCTTTGGCTAGTTATTTTCCTTCTGCATATACTAATCAAGATTGGGATGTGGAAAAATTGCTATAGGTTGACTCGCATGTGCCTTACTATTCTTTTTCCTTTTTTTTCTTTTTCATGTTCTTTGTGTGATTGTATGTGCATAATGTGATATGGACCCCATACTATTCTATTGGATGTATCTCTCTTCTTGTGCATTCCTCTATTTGTATCTACATTCTTCTATATGTTCAATAAACATTTACCTTTTCATTTCTCTTGTGTTTTCCTTTTTAGGATGACACAAGAAATTGAGACATTTAGGTCTCTTCCATGTTGACCCAAAATATTTTTCTTTTTTTTCGATCTCGATGTGTCATTCTTCCTGTTTTGCGAGTATTTAGGGAATGATGACGTTTTTGAGCTCTATAACAACATTTTAGCAAAGACATACTAGCCCTGAATTCATAGATCCCTTATGTTTTTGGGATTTCATTTTGAGGGTAACCCCTTCCTCTCTCCTTTTTCATGATGTAGCTTCATTTAGTAACATATGACTTGGCATAGGGCTTTCTGATAAGCTATCATGTCTTCTTTATTGTTTAGCATTGATTATTTGCTACTTTAAAGTAAATTTCCCACAACAATGGTGTTAGCAATTTCTTTCAAGTGGGGGCATACATTGGCATTATTATTTCTGGCATTCCTTATGTTTCATTGTGTGACTTTCTTTCTTCTTGTTGTGTCTTTTTATTAGTATTTTCATTAGGCTTGATGTCCTCTAAGAGTGGGATATTTATTTTATCCTTGACTTGACCTCTCTTTGAAACATTCAAAACAATGTTCCCTAAGAAGGGACCTTACATGAACTAAGCAAGATCCCTTTGAACAAACTTTTATTTATATTTTTTTCATAAGTGTTTAGCATAATACAACTTGTTAGCCTTGTGAAGCTTGAAGTTTTTTTTCTTTTTTTTGTTGCACCATATCAAAGTTATCAGAGGGATAAGTTTGGTACGGTTAGTATAGTGAGATCCTATAGACCTGGCATTACTTTCTCACTAATCCACATTTTTTTGGGGCTCACCTAGTGGACAACCTAAGGTTCCATTAGCCCAGAGTGAGTGTGCGTTGTTGTTTGCATTATGGACATCGAGTTCTGCTTGTGAATTTTTTTGGACAAATAGCTAAGATGTGTTCCACATTGCATTGGTTAGTTAAGGAGCCCTTGATCCACCATTTTCTTTAGACAAACATTTGAGGAATGTTCCACATCGTGTTAGACAGTCGAGGCTTGATCTGGGACTTTTTTGTTTTTACCTTTCCTTTTTGTCTTTGATGTTGTATGATTGAGTAATCTTTTTGTTGTTGCATACATATTTTTTGAATGTATACTTTAGTGTGAGTTTGACATAAGGTCATCCTCTCACTAAAGTGGGGGCTAAATGTAGTGTAGAAAAATGTATCCATTTTACGTTTTTACACTTAATTTGGAATTAATATTAAAATGGACTTAACTATTCCTTATTTTTGGTGTTGTAAAGTGTACCTCTTTACACTTTCACACTTATCTAGGACTCCTTTAATTAATTGAGCTTAATAAATTCCTTAATTGGCTCTTTTAATTCAAATCCAAGCCTATTTAATTGCATTTTTTGAAGAGGAAACTTGACATTCATTAATTCCTTAACATAACACTTCTCATTGAGCAATGTGTGTCTTAGGGTTAGGGACCTAGGAACCATTCACCCATGGGTGAATCGGTCCTCCCTTAGACCTAGGACCTAGATTTAAATTATGATTTTGGTGGTATTTTAACATATTCAAACCCATATTTAGATGTTGGCTTGTGATATTTGCATCCGAATAGGAAATTAAGGTTACATATCCATAAATGTAAGGTTATTTCACTATGTTTCACCTAGCATTTTTTATCTAAGCAATTTGAGATTTCAAGAAAATTTCAAGAGCATTTCAAGAGTAATTCAAGGCATTCAAGAAAAGATTTATTGAATATTTATTGCAGCAATCAAGATCCATCTGTCATATCAAAGTCTTCTTGCATCATGCATGTTTTTGGAGCAATATGATGATGTAGGTTTCATGATCCATTCAAGCATTCAAAGCATTATTTCAAGTCAAGATTTAAGGTTCAATATCCACATTCATTGGAGTCATTTCATGCAAGTTACAGATTTACATTCTAAGGTTTATTCAAGGGTTTGGTGAATTGTGACATTGAGTTGTTCATTTCATTCCTTTCATGCTATTTTATTTTATTTCAAGGTTTGATTATGAAAATGAGGTTTGACCAAGGAAAAACCCCATTCACCAAAAACAAAAAAAAATCCCTCTTGATTTGTGTTTGCAAATTTAGGTGGAAAAAATCTTGAAGATCTCTTGAGGAGAAAAAATAAAGAGCTTTCAAAAGTTGAAAAAGTTGTCATAAAAGTTGTCATCTCATGAAAACTCACATACAAAAATTATTTCCAGCTTTCCAAACCTAAAGCTTGGGAAAATTGGAGGAGTTAGATATGTAGTAGAGGCTCCTGAAAGTTGTAGACAAACCCTAACTTAGGACCGATCCTCCCCTAGGATAATGAGTCCTAGATCAACTTCAAAAACTGAATTTTGGTGACTGGTACACATCATCTTACCCTTCTTTGATATGTGATTTGATTTCTAGTTTTTCTTATTTTGAGTTTCATCTAGCTATTCCAAGTTATAGATTGCATTTTGGAGTTAGTTGACTATTTTTTAGTTTTTCTCCCCAAAGTGTTGTTTGAATAGGACCCCTGTCCTTTCAAAAAAGGAAATCTATAAATTCACACTTTGAATTGATTTACCTAAGGGTTGATAGTAATTTCATTGTGTTGATCTCATTTCCTAATGAATTGAGGAAGAATAGGTCCCTAATTGGTTCATACCCATATTTTGATCCACCTCCCCATAACACCATTTTTCTTCATTTAAATCATATATTATGTAAGTATAATGCTACATATATACTCTTTATTTGAATTTCATTCCATTCCAATACCATATATTTCTACACCAATACCATGGTTGTTGATTTGGAAGCCTATGCATATAACTAAACTAGGGAATGCATGTTTTGATTGTTGAAGATATATATGATTTGACTTAACATGTTGTCTATTTATCCAATCTAGGGTATGCAAATTTTTATTGAATTTTGTAATATCTCTTGTGAGCATATCACCCCAATTATGTATATCATACACCCATCTTTGTATATGTGGTGTAGGGGCACTTGAAGTTCCATTTTTTATTTAATTTTGTATTTTTGGGGTTTTTAGGTGATAAATGGGTTTTAGTTGTTAATAAGGTCATTTATGACCATATTCTATGTATTCAATTCATTTTTGGTTGTGGGTAAATAGTCGTTGGTGGAAAAAGTTTTTAAAATTGCAAAAAAAGTCAAAAGTTGCCAAATTGTCATGCAACTTTTTTTGGAAAGTTGTCAAAAATGTGGTTTTCAGTTACATGCAATTGTTATAAAATGGGAATACATTGTAAATGGTTGGAAAAAGCATGAACATGCTGAAATGGTAGAATGCAAGCATTATTGTATTGATTTTTCAAACTTGAGTGAAGGGAATGAAGTTTTTTTGGTGTTTTTTTGTGGTTTCAACACATTCTATCTTCTTGTGTGGATTGTATGGTCCATGAATCAATCTAGAATCAATTGTAATTGATATAAACATGAATCTACTTCATTTTATTTTTTGTGGCATTAGTTTTCATAGAGTTTTAAGAAAGTCAGAGCCATTTTTCTGAAAACAGGTTAAGTTTTTTTTTGTGATTTTTTCTTGGTTGCAACAACTTTTGTCCTCTTTTATGAGTTCTATGGACCATAGGATGACCTGAAATCTATTGCATGTCATAGAACTGTGAATATTCTTCATTTTATTTTTTTCATCAAATTCCATTAAGTTTTGTTAAAGTTATTGAATTTTTACTAGAAGTTGCCAAAACCCTAGCCAAGGTAACTTGTGGGCCTTCAAAATGTGATATCTTTTTCAATTCCACTATTCAAAAATGGTAAAACCTCACCCATTTTTTTTTTTGCTTGTTATTCAAAATTTTCAAAGTGGGAGGTCCTAATATGCTTGTGTTTGGAAGGAATCTTCACCAATATGTTTCAAGTTAAGCTTCAAAAACATTGTAAAACCCTCACTTTGTGCTTCTTAGCTAAAACCCATGCATTATTTCTCATAGTTTGGAAGTGGTGAGTGTTGATTATTATTTTACGAGTATGTGCAGACCTATATCAAGAGTTTTGAACACCTTGAAGGATTGGTTTTTAGTCTTATTTTGACTGTCCCAAGAGAATTGTGTCAAGATAGTTAAGGAAATTTTGTTTCACAAGTATGGAGGAGTCTAAATTGCATCTATGCATTTTAAAACCCATGTGAATCATGTTTAGTATGTTTATGAAATGTATCCCAAGTCTACATTAAGGTTTGAATGTTCTTTAAGGGTTGCTTTTATTATATTGGAACCATCTTTCCTAGGTTGAATGTTGCAAAAGTTATAGTTCCTTTGATGGTGGTTTGTTTTTCATCTCATTTTGTTTGTGATTCAAGGTTGTAAGACCCATGATATGTTTTCCATGCATGTATGCTACCTCAATTTTTTGAACCAAGTCTCTTTATGAAGCCTTTTGTTAGTAGCCATGAAGCTGAATCTAGGAGCAGTAATGTAGTTGAGTTTTGAACCAAGCCCTAATCTTCCTCTTGGATCTGTTTTGAGTTAGATAATCCTTCCTCTGTATCAAATTGGTATCATAGCATAGAAGATCTATATGGGAGGAAGAAATAAGTGAAGCTACAAGAGGCTATAATACTTTTGTTGTTTTGATCTATTTGCAAGGTGTGGATGTGTGGCAAGTTGGGTGGGTGGTTTAGGTAGGAGATGCCTAGATAGGCTTGAAGGAAGGAGAAGAGTACAAGTGATGCTCAAAAGAGAAGGTTCCAAAAGATTGAGGTGAAAATGACTCAAGTGAGGTGGAGTTGTCAAAAGACTAAGGTGAAAAAGACTCGGGTGAGGTGGAAAGATGGAACTGGAAAAATTGCTTATAGTGATGAAGATTATGGAAAAGATAAGGAAAGGGAACCAACCCAAGCCACAACAAGTTGTTGAAACTGAGATAAAAGAGATAAGAGAGAGTTTGGACAAGTTTGACATCATACGGGAGCTACTGTAGGGAATAATATCACATGGATTCTTTATAAAGGTTAA
This sequence comes from Sequoia sempervirens, assembly GCA_007258455.2. Classification (NCBI taxonomy): domain Eukaryota; kingdom Viridiplantae; phylum Streptophyta; class Pinopsida; order Cupressales; family Cupressaceae; genus Sequoia; species Sequoia sempervirens. The sequence continues at coordinate 456,038,150 of VDFB02271358.1, forward strand.
GAAAAAGGTGAAGTGGCCTCTTAAGAAAATGATGGAAAAGAGAAGGAAGCAAGAGGAAGCTAATAAATTGACGAGGTGGCTAAAAGTACTTGATAATCCATCGAAGGAAAGAGATGTGGAGGAAGGTAAGTCTCATTGTTTTAAAATTAAAGAAAACTTTGAGTGTGTAAATGTAGGCATAATAGTAAATAAGGAAAAAATCCTAAGTGTAGAAGATGGAATACTGTGTCATCCTGAGGAAGGTGAAATACTTGGTGAATGCATATTGAATTCATTTTTTGATAGTAAAAGGTTGATGAATAAAAAATATTTTGTGTGTTCTCCTAGAGAAAGACCTGTGTTTGATGAAATGCATGATGAATTGGATGCTTTATTTTCAGAAGAAATAGATATGAGTGATAAGTTATTTGCAGCAGTAGGAAAAACTAAAAATTTCAAAGATGAATGCAGCCTTGAAGTGCAACAGAAAGTATTTAGTCCATATACAAAGATTGATCAAATTGTTTGGGAGGAGATGGCAAATTTGGAAAAAGAGGGACACTAGTTTGTGTATGAAATTCAAGAGTAATTAACAAATATGATGGAATTTTTAGAAGATCCTATTTATGAAAGGAGAACCTTAGAGGACAATTTCAGTCCTAAGAGAACCATAGCACACATGTAGGATCTCTTGGGTCTTGAAGTGGAGTGTATGGTGCAAGGAGACAAGGAGGAGACCTCAAGGTCTCAATATTTTATTTCTAATATTTCATTGGACTATGTATGTGCAGGTTTGTTTGACAAGGAGATCAAAATCATTGAGAAGGAGGGTCTTGAAAAAGATTAGGTTTAGAGGAGGATGCCAAAAAATGGATGCCTTGCAAGGACAAAAGAAGAAAAGGAGTTGAGAAGTCAACCTGGAGAAAACAAGTTGAAGAAACACACACAAAGTAAAGAACACATCAATGTAATTATAGTGTATAAGAATTGGAAGAATAAGAAGAAAAAGAAGAACAACACTCATGTGGGACTTGAGTTTTCTTCCCCTTGGGTGTATGGTGCAGGGGCAATGCCTGAAGTTCAATTTTTGCTTTAATTTTGTATTTTTGGGTCTTTTAGGTGAAAAATGGGTTTTAGTGGTTAATAAGGTCATTTATTACCATATATTATGTATTCAATTCATTCTTGGTTGTGGGTTTAGTCGTTGGTGGGAAAAGTTGGAAAATTGCAAAAAATGTCAAAAGTTGCCAAATTGTTATGCAACTTTTTTTGGAAAGTTGTCAAAAATGTGGTTTTTAGTTACATACAATTCTTAGAATGTGGGAATCAATTGTAAATGGTTGTAAAAAGAATTAATATACTAAAATGGTCAAATGCAAGCATTGTTGTATTGATTTTTAAGTCTTGGAGTGAAGGGAATGAAGGTTTTTTGGCATTTTTTGTGGTTGCAACACATTATGTCTTCTTGTACGAACTGTATGGTCCATGAATCAATTTGGAATCACTTTTAATTGATATAAACATGAATTTTTTTTGTGTCATTAGTTTTCATTGAGTTTTAAGAAAGTTAGAGCCATTTTTCTGAAAACGGGTTAAGGTTTTTTTGTGATTTTTTAAAATTGCAGCAACTTCTGTCCTCTTGTATGAGTTCTACAGCTCATGGGATGACCTGAAATATATTTCATGTCATATACCTATGAATCTTCTTCATTTTGTTTTTGGTTTCATCAAATTTCATTAAGTTTTGTTAAAGTTATTGAATTTTTACTGGAAGTTGCCAAAACCCTAGCCAGGGTAACTCATGGGCCTTCAAAATGTGATATATTTTGATTCCATTGTTAAAAAATTCTAAAAACTCACCCAAAATTCTTTGTTTGCTTGTTATTCAATATTTTCAAGGTGGGAGGTCATAATATGCTATCGTTTGGAAGGAATCTTCACTAGTTTGTTTAAAGTTAAGCATGGAAAACAATGTAAAACCCTCATTTTGTGCTTGTTAGCTAAAACCCATGCATTATTTCTCAAAGGTTTAAAGTGGTGAGTGTTGATTAGTATTTTAGGAGTATTTGTAGACCTATATCAAGAGTTTTGAATACATTGAAGGATTGGTTTTGAGTCTTATTTTGACTATCCCAAGAGAATTGTGTCAAGACAGTTAAGGAAATGTTGTTGCACAAGCATGAAGGTGTCTAGATTGCATCTATGCATTTGAAAACCCATGGGAATCATGTTTAGGATGTTTATGAAATGTCTCCCAAGTTTGCATTGAGGTTTGAATGTTATTTAAGGGTTGCTTTTGTTATATTGGAACCATCTTTCCTAGGTTTAATGTTGCAAAATTTGTTGTTCCTTTGATGGTGGTTTGTTTGTCATCTCATTTTGTTTTTGATTCAAGGTTGTAAGACCCATGACAGGTCTATCATTCATATATTTTTCCTCAATTTGTTGAACTGAATTTGTTTATGAAGCCTTTTGTTAGTAGCCATGAAGCTAAATCTAGGAGTAGCAATGGAGTTGAGTTTTGAACGAAGCCCTAATCTACCTCTTGTGTCTATTTTGAGTTAGCTAATCCTTCCTTTGCATCAATATTATACCATGTGTCTATCTAGAGGGTTTTCATGATATAAATATGATGTCAATTTCTATGTATATCAACCCATGCGCCTATATATTTGCAATAAAAAATATAAGTATTTATTAAAACCCAATGCAATATGGTATAGACGATACAATAGTATAGATTTTGTAAATTGTTGTCTAAATTTTTGTAAAGGGGATTTTTAAGTGCCTCAAGAAAGTGTCACATTTCACTATAACCAAACTATATCAAATTTATATAAAGATTCATCTCTTGGTCTCTCTAAATGAAATAATGATGTTCATTTTATGCTAGGATGATCCTAGAAAAATCTAACTCCCAAGACCACCTTAAAAGAGCACACACCCTTAGATTGAGTGTTGGACCATGTGGAAACATTCTTCTAATGTGTGTGTGGGTGCTCATTTTTATAGCATAACAATTGCATTTCGTAGATAATAAGCCTAGCAGAGTATAGATGCATAAAAGAATGATGGTTGAAATGATAAATTATATAGGCTTAACTTAAAATATTTATGGGAGGATTTTAGATGGTTGAGATTCAGTCTTGGATCGTAAGCTTGATCCAAGATCAAGAGAGCTAATGAGGAGAGGTGGAAGGCATGAAAGAGTTGCACATTATTTATTTTTTTACGTAAAATAATTATTATTGATCAACTCAAATTAATTGGCGAGTAAAAAGATTATTGATAAGTTAATTGCTTGCCTAAGGGAGTTAGGGAAATTTGACTATTTGCATGAAATAGTTAATTGAGTACATGAGTGAGTGAAGTGGATTGATTGATGAGTGAGATTGAGAGTGTGATTGAGTGGATGAGATAGGCTAGGCAGTTAACTAGGTAATGGATAATATGTGGAAAATAAATGGATAGTTATTCGATAATAAATGGATAATTATAACCCAATTTAATTAAATAATATGAATCATTCAATTAAATGATCATATACTAAGAGTAATAGGTGGTAAATAAATGATGAAACACTAATGTATTTTGATGATAAGTGATGAAATAATAATGGTGAATGCAATGCTCTTTTAGTGTCTAGAAGGTGCATTAGTTTTTGGATAATTGAATAGGACACACATTTTATCTTTTATTTTTTATATGTTTTATGTTGTCATAAGATAAATTTATAGCATAAAATTGATGATAAAATTCTATATAGGTTTTCCATGTATGAATTTATCATACCATTGAATTAACTTAAGTGATCAAGGATTCTAATGCGAGCGAATGATTAGTTGTGAGGGTTTATGGATTGAGAGTATTTTTGGGTCCAAAAAATTCTTGAACTTGAGTTCTATATTTTCTACGTGACCTAATTTTTTTAATTATGTTTGAGAAGAGTTAAAAATTAGTGTAGGATTTGAAGAATTTAGGGGGGTTTTCTTCTAGTTGTTCTTTGACTACAGGTTATGTGCAGAATCATCATGGAAAAAATAGGCCCTTAAGTGGCGAAAAATTCAAAAAAATAAAAGTTAGGAAACTTGACATAAAAATTTGAATGAGTTATCTATATTATTTCAAAAATATCTAAGAATAGAATCTATAGAAAATTGAATGTAGTTTCTAAACTACTAGGTTTATTTATTTTTTTAAATCTATTTGGTGAAAATTTGAAATTTCAATGGAGTAGTACTTAAATTTCAGGGAAAAAATAAGAAGTAGGTGTCTATCTCACCACCCTAACCACAATAAAATGATAATTATTTTTTATAATATTTTAGATATAAGTAGAGGACTCATGTCCTGATGTGATGCATATTTTTTTGTAATTTTATTCCAAGTAAATAATTAATTGTGAATGTTTTATTACAACTTTTTAAAAATATAATAAATCGCATGTCTAACCACCTTAACTTGGTCAAAACTTCATGAAATTCTTTTTTTTAAATCTTATAGTATGTGAAGCATAGAATGTGACACATGTTCAAATTCAAAAAATGTGATACCGTTTGAAAGTTATAGATGTTTTTCAATCAGCCTATCAATTAGGACTTTAGTCATAATTCAAATAGAAAATGAATAATAATAATTTATTAAATTCAAAGTAAAACATAATTTATATTGGTAGAAAGCTGAGAATCTCCTTTAAAAACCCTTTTCGTTTCATCAATTTTGGGTAAAAAAAAATCATCAGCCACATACCCTACACATACCCATCATATCACCACTTTTTGGCCCATCATGATCCTACACATATCCTACATTGTGTTTTTCCATGTTCTTGGGTTGAGGGTTTTCAATTGTTAGATTAGTAAATAAAAAATATGAAAAATTAGGAAAATTTTGAAACACAAAGACCATTTTTTACCTCTTCTACCACATGGAATCATTGATAAGTAACATAGTTAGCTAGGAGGAGAAAGTAAAGAGGAAGTCATCCTTTCAATATCACAATTTGATGAGAGAAAAATGAAAAGCATGGTCACAACCATTTTTTATTTTTATTTTGATAGAAGATATGTGATCTTGCAGTATTTCTCAAGTATCATTGATCCATAACACCATCATGCATTTCACTAACATGATCATGATATATACTTAAACAACATTAAAATATTTTAAACCACTTTTTGGCCCCCATCTCCATACACAAACTGAAACTATTGAAAACATGTATAAGATTATAAGATTGTATTGATGTGTCATTGTTCTTTGTACAAACTACTCTAACATTTGAAGGACATTAAATTTACCTAATTCATAGTGTCAATAGTAAAATCTAACCCTTTCTTTGGTGTTAGTTAAAATTTAATAATGATTTATTCTCTATCTAAATAATTGTAATATAGATATACATTGCTCACTCTCTAAACATTCTCATTAATAATTAAACCTTGATTCTCAAATGATAAAATCAAATCACTTATTGAAAAAACATTTACAATCACTATACCAGAGGATACACTTTGACAAATGAATTCATTTTTCTTTTTTAAATAAAATTTAATTTCCATTTTAACTTTTATTGACCCAATAAATAAGACACATAAGGTACTATAATTGCAATAAGAAGGCGGCCTTACACACTAAAAAATATTTTAGTATATAATACATTAAAGGATAACTATGACCAAAGCACTTGTTACTAGATGGATTAAGATCTACCTATTCAATCTATAATTTTAATTTTAAAAATTAATATTAATAAGAACCACATGAATTGATAGTTAACATATAGTGATTTATCAAAAAAATATACTCACAAAATAGATGAGACCATATGATTAATTAATGGAATGGTACTATATGTGGTTCCGCATGTAATGCCTAACCTCAAATACATAAGTAATACACATGTCTAATTCACTTAGATTAATAATCAATTTATATATATTAAAATCTTGCATTTAAAAGAGAGAATATAAATTGTAACTACGTATAAAATACCTATGAGTCAATACTATAAAATTTCTATGTAAGTAGGTCATTATTCAAGACCATGTCCTCTAATCTAGTGGACAAAAATAGTGAATCAAGCTTGACACCATCCCAATCATCTAGGTCATCATTGCATAGACTTACACATGAACAATATTCATAAGTGGGAGGGAACATCAAGAAATCACCTCTTCACATATAGCTTCATTTGTATTAATGCAAGGAATTTGGGTGACATGTTGAACTAAGGATTCTATTATCAAATAACATGAAGTGTTCTAACTTCTATAGTCTCCTTTGCAACTTATTGAAATATCACATGATTCATAGATTTTTATGCAAGCAATTTTAAAGGTTGGTCAACTACCCAATGTGCCCTCATTTATACTATGTGGAGCCTTACATCTACCTTAAAGTTATTTATGTACAACTAGTTTAGAATCTCATTTGGGATAAAATTAAGGTAGATTTTTCTTAGGAAACATAAGTAGACACTACATTTATTACAAAAGAGGATAGTCAAATTCCTTCATTCACCTATTCTAAATGTATTCATGTCCTTCTATTGCACCAATGAATAGGAAATATTTTACAATTTACTAGAGCATGTGCAATAGTTTTCAGATCACTAAATAGGGCACTCATTTTTATCTTTTATTATTTTTATGTTTCATGATGTCATATGACAACTTTGTAGCATAAAATTGATGATAAAACTCTTTATAGGTTTTCTAGATACAATTTATCCTACCATTAAATTAACTTGGTAATCAAACATTCCAATGTGAGCTAATTATTAATCGTGAGGGTTTATGGGTTGAGACTCTTTTTGGGTATGAATGAGTTCTTGAATTTGAGCTCCATTTTGTTCTATATGACCTACAAAAATATGCTTGAGAAAATTTAATAGGAAATGTTCCTATTGGAGAGTTTAGGGGAGTTTTCTTCTACATGTTCTTTGATTGTATTGTGTTTTTAGTGTTCATGGATTGAGGGATTTTAGTTGTTGAATCATTAAATAAAATTAAAAATTAAAAATATGAAAAAGTATATAGAAATATGAACACAAAGACTAGAACAATATTTTCTTAAACCTCTTCTACCACATGAAATCATCGATAGGGAACATAGCAAGCTAGGAGAAGGAATTAAAGAGGAAGTTGTTTTCTTCAATATAACATTTTGGTGAGAGGAAAATGAAAGACATGGCCACACGGCCCTTACTTTTATTTTTGATAGAAGATATGCAATCATGATATGGCTTAGGGTTCATTGAGTCATACTACATTCATGTATTTCACTAGCATTATCATGTTATATACTTCAAAATATTTAAAATACATTTTATCCACTTTTAAAAGATGTATAAGATTATATTGATGTGTCATTGTTCTTTGTACAAACAACTCACATTTAAAGTGTATCACATTTGCCTCATTAATAGTGTCAATAGTGAAATCTAACCATTGGTGTTCGTTAAAAGTTAAATAAATGATTTAGTCATATCTAAATAATTGCAAGCATTGCTCATGCTCTAAATATTCTTATTGATAATTATAATTTTGATTCTCAAATGACAAAAGTCAAATTAATTATTGACAAAGACATTTACAACCATTATAACTTTTATTGACCCAATCAATAGACCACATTTTAAAGAAGCATTTCTTTGTTTTAATATACGTTATTATTGTTATTTATATTAAAGAAATGAAGAGTTGAACTTGATAGCTTTTAGGTGCCTACAACGATGACTTTGCCCTTAAACCAAATGACTCTATGTTATTAGTGCTTTTTGTTGAAGAGTTTTTTTGAAATTTGTCCTTTGAAACCTAAATTAGATAACACTCGCTTACATTTGACTTAAATATACAATTGATTATTTTAATTAACAAATATTTTTCTTTTATCATGTAACATTTTAAATAGAATATTAAAATGATTTATTAATAATATTTTGATATGATTTTCCAATTTTTAAAAACTATAATAGTAAATTAGAAAGAGGACCATTCGCTATGAAAGAGGTAAATGGAGAAATACTTTGTTTCAGTGTGAAAGAGAGTGGGTAGGTTTGCAGAGTCGAACGTTTGAAAAATGGAAGGTGCGTGGGCATGCTGCTGTGGAGTCATTTCAAGAGGTCATTTCGAAGGCTTTGTGGAGGAGAAATGAATGGGAATGACGCAGATTGTATGGCAGAAACAGTGAATTCCATGTACCTGGTGGACTCCGACTGTCTCCAGTCCCCACTGTCTCTTTCGCTCGCGTGACGCTTGGAAAACGTCAACCAAACTTCTTACTCGACCCATTGGTCACAAAACTGCTCAGGGAAGTGATGCCCTCCATCCTTATAAATACTGTCGACCGTTTACACATATGCCAACGTCAAGGACTCTTTTTCCGATTCCAATCTGCTATTAAAAAGGGTTTGGAAAATGCATAAAATAATTAACTGGGTATGGATGGGGTTTGTTTTAAACCACTTTTGCTGCGGCTCTTACTCCCATAAACGTCCTGGTATGATGTTGGAATTGGTTTTTCATGGCCTACTTGCCTGCTTTATTTAATTTTCTTTCTTTCTCTAACACACTTTTGAGATTGACGCGCAGATCTTGGAGCGTAATGGATTTGGACGATTTACAAGAAAAAGAGAAAGAGGAGCTTAGCGGGTCGACGGAATTGCAAAGCTCAGGAGGGATAGCGCCTGCTTTTGCTGGTGCTTGTGCTATCCATCCTGAGCTTTATAATTTCTTCATGCCTTGGATCTTCTTCAAATCCATTCGTTTCTGCGTGAGGTAAATCCCTTCTCTCTCCCCCTTTCTCACTTGTCTTGTTTATGAAATTCTCTCTGAGATGACGTTAATTCACGCTTAGCTTTAAATTATGAATGATTTTGGCACCCAATACGCCCTGGGTAGGGAGAAGCACTGTTCATATAGAAACTTGCTTTTTCCTATTATCAATTGATTTAATGGGCCACTACTTTAATTTATCCCCTACATCGTCTTCGTAGCTTACTGAATCGGCCGAGTATCCTTCAATTTTACACTGTGTTTCTGGGTAAATTAATATAGACAGAAGCTTAATAAGCATGACAAGGAGCGGAACAAGTAATAGAGGAAAATGAAAAATACCTTCAAATGTAACAGTATAAGTAGTAAACATGTCTTTCTCTTCATCGCCATTAATACTGAATTCTGCCATCACCAACTGTATAACTGGTCTGCAGTGAAATGGTAACACAAATTACGTTGCTCTCTCTTCAAAATAAAAAAACTTAAATATGCTTGTAAGAAATGTGGACAAATATATAAGAGCTTTTTTTTTTTTTTATATTTGAACATTTCTAATATATAAGAGCATTTCTCACCTATTTTTTGTTCAAATTATTTTATAATCCCTAAATCATCCATATATACAAATTTGATGACTTATTTAAAGCTTTCAAAAGATAATTCCAATCTGATTGACTGAGAGGAGAGTAGCTACCAGATTTGGATACAATGACGAGACTAAGAATTAGACAACTTAGATGGAAATCTGTAACTTGATGGGGCGGACAAATAATTTTCAATTGCATAGAGATTTTTTTTTGGTTGGTAATACAGGATTTCTTAATTTAGTCCAAGTTAGGTGAGGTTACAAACTGGAGACCTCATCCCCAACATAAGTGTTGTGTGGTCTCACAACACACCCCAAGATTGAAAAGACTTGGGGACTCAAGTGAAAAATATAACTCTTATGGCAGGAACTAGCTAATTGGAAGTGAAGAAAGGAAGATAAATCTTTGATAATAAGAAAGTACTTCATATTGTAAGTGTTCCGTCCACCGGATATTGGGTATCGGAAACACAAAAAAAGGCGAAACGTAATGTGAAGTTCAAGCGAAAGACTCTGATCCGGTATGAAGTAGTCTGATATGAAGCTTTCTGATAAAAGGGAGTCTGATATAGTGGAGTTCTGGTATAACCAAGGGCCAGGAAAGTAAGTGGGTAAAGCTGAATCCCAGGTACAGGGTTGCAATGTGAAATAAAATGTGAAATTTGAAATTTTTCTAATGATCCCAATGATCCAGTATTTGTACAAGGATTTATGATATGCTTTTACAAAAGGCATGTTAATTAAGGGATTTTTGTACTAACATTTGAATATTGGTCTCATTTACATGAGATGTTATAAATTTTTTTTTTAAACGAGACTTAATATATGGAATTTGTGATCGTAGGAGATATCGATTGTGATGCAAAGTTCGGGTATGGAGGGTTAGGAAAATTGTATTTGCGAACAAATTTGATGGTATTACCAGGTTTGATGATGCACTTAAGGGGCTCATGTTGGAACAAAGTTCGTTGCAAAGATGTGCCAGTTATCGGAATACCAGGATGCTGGAGTTCAAGCATGCAGTAATAAAGTGTATCTGTTCTGGGGGTCATTCATTCCTGGAATGTTCAAATCGAGGAACCTAAAATATAGGAGTTCGACTTCCACTTGATCACTCTGTTATAATGGGAAGCTCCTATATTTTTGTTTGGATAGATTTGTTCGATTTCAGAAGGAATCCTGAAAAAGATGAAAAAGTAGAACCCGAAGAGCTTCAACAAGTAATTGGAGTTGACTTCCATTGAATTCAATTGCAATTCTCCTATTGGTCACAATATTCCACATGCCTTGATGAGATTGGTCCCTTATATTTCCTCTCATGTATTTGTCTTATCCTATCTGAGCCTTGTGTTCTATAAAAGGCTAGAGGATAATTCATTTTTATTTAAGTTCAAAATTTGTGGATGTCGGAGGAGCATAAACTCTTTTAAGTTTTGTTTTTTTTTTCTATTTTTTGAACCATTCTAGCGTAAAACTTTGTATGCACGTAGAAATTAATTGATATCAGAGCTTTATGGATAGCTACGTATCTTAGTATCTTTTGTAGCTGGTTTTGTAATTTTGGCCAAACAAGACTGTATGTTGCATTGTTTAAGGGTGCATATAGAACCTACTCGATGTCCATAAATGAAACCCTCTCTTTAAAAGCTTGCACCATTTTATATGTAGTTGTGAAGCAATCTGGTGAAGTATAAAGCGGTTTGCTCTATTTTGATTAATTCTTTGAGGCATCCATAGAGAAGAATCAAGAGAAATTTTTATTCTTCAGTATTTTTTATACTTTGTTTTAGAATAGATGTTTAATATTTTGAAAATGTTCCAAAATATTTAAAAGAATGAAAGGAATTTTAATGAAAATCTTTCATTTTCCATAAATTTTCTGAATGCTTAATGCTAAATCTACTTAAGTGATAGAAAATAATTCATGATATTTCATGAAATGTTATGGAAAATCCTTTGGTTTCATGATGTTTGAATTTATCATTTTAATTTAGATGTTATCTAAATGTTCAAAGACCAACCATAGTCCCTTTGAGATTAACAACAATATCACATGATTACCTGGGAGCAACCCTAATGCAACCATGAGGTCTGGTTATTAGAGACTTGGGATTGAACGAAAGCCAATCTTTGTTTTTTGAATGAAAAATTTCCCTTTAGGTTGTCTTTGTTCCATATCTTTCAAGAAGGATAGGCTCTTTGCGGTCTTGTCTGCGTAGATTTTATTTGACCTATTTGTTGTGAGTGAAATCGTTGTCAACAAGAACTAGCACTAGAAGGAGGGTGTTTCTTTGATAGTTTAGGTTTCATCATTTGGAATTGGAGAATATGATTTGAAATGTTAATTCTAAGTTTGGCAAGAAGCCTGTAAATGAGAAATTGAATGCGAGCTGGTTTTCATTATGGAAGTTGGAAAAATTTGTAAAATCTTTAATCATAAATTGCATCCTTTGAGTTTGTTTATTTTTGGGAGAGTCACCAAGTGTAGAATTCATGATACAACTGATCATGGTGAACTTAAGTGTGAATTTTGTTTAACTAGGGTAAGTTTGGCCATAAGTGGAGCAATTTCATTAATAGAAGAAGTTTTAATTGCTAAAAGAAAGGGATCGTTAACAAGAAAAAAAAAATTCCCTAGTGGAGATGGAAATATTAAAAAATTAACTAATATACCGAAATAGTTAGAAAAATATGATTATTATAAAGAAAATTCTAATGCTTTGCAGGGAAATAGGCGAGAATGTTGAGATGTAGAGATATTTCATCACAAACGAGGGAACAACATTAATGAATCATCATTCCCTATATATATGGAAAATGTGGATAACTAGATGGAATAGGAAAATCGAGTGGGAAACGTGTGTATTGTACTTCAAGCTGAGAATTCACAAGCTATAGAAAGACATTTTCTAGATTTTATATAAGATACAAAATATCAAGTTTTTACTTTTTCTCTTTTTCTCTTTCTGATAGTGATATAAATAGTGATATATCTTGGTCTAACAAAATGAAAAGTGAAGACAGGGCTGAACATATGAAGATTTTTAGAAGAGAAGGAAAAAGAGAAATAAATGCAACTGTTCATGGAAATGGACCAAGGATGGGAGAAGGTATAGTATTGCTGCATCAAACGAAATGTGTGCAATCGATCTCTAATGAGATCATTTTCATACATTTGAGCCAAATTTTGGGTAAGTACACTTTTGAATTTATGATAAGAGAATTTAAGGACAAATCTATTGTAATTCACACTAAAACTATAGAGGAAATTATCGTAAAAATTGAAATAAATTGCTTTATTAGAGTTAATCTTTTTTTGTGTTAAAGTTAGGGTGGTTAGTTTAGTTTTTCTTAGGATTTTCTTTATGCTTGTTTTGTTCTCTTCCTTTGTTTTGGTCCTTTTTCTTTTGTCTAGCCTCTGTATTAGCAAATCCTGCTTAAATTTATCTTATACATGAGAGTGAAACTCAAACATTTTGCAAAATTGAACTAGAAAGAGAAATAATAAAGCCATTCATGGTAACACATCCTTTTAAAAATTACCAAAAAATATATATATTTGTGTGTGTATCACGTATATACATCATATATCAAAATCCTCATTCAATTTTTTTTTTAAAAGATTCAAAAGGTGAGTGAGCAAAGTTGTAGATGATAGTAGCCATTCAGTCGATCTGGGACACCTCTTCTATTAGGGCCAAATACCCTATGTAGGCAAGTTCCTAGTGAGTTTCAAAGTCTTGGGTATGGAGATCAGTCAAAAAGGGCTGAAGTGGAACCACTTCCCTATGTTCCAAGAACCAAGGAATATCATCCATGGAGGGAATCCCAATGGTCAGATGTGTAACAACTAAGATGGTATCCAAATTCTCCAAGAATTTGGGCTTGACTATTAAGTTGGCAGTAGCACAAACGTCTTCAACAAGTATCCCAATGTCCAGAAGTGATGCTACAAAGTGAGAAGCTATGTTAGAGTAAAAGTGAAAGTAGTGGTTGGACGCAACATATCTTTCCCCAAGGACTAAGAATAAATTTGGCATAGTGAAATTGGAAGTCCAAATGATGAAGACCTTTTCAAGCCTTTGTGGTCTAATACTTCCTAAGAAAAGATTTTGTCTACGAGAAAAACCTAAGAAAATTGGAGTATCCATGGCTAAGAAACAAATGCAAAGACATAGAACAAAGGGAATTTGCAAAAAAATTTAAAAAAAAGGGAGAAAGAAAAGTGTGGAGAATTTGAGAAGAAATGCACGAATTTATAGAGAGCCATAAGCAAAGTTGCGGTACATAGTTGCCTTGAGTAATTGTTTTTTGGGAAATCGTATGTGAGGTCGCAGCTGAACAATAATCTTCAAGATTAAAGGTTAAATAAAATAAATTCTTTACACATATCTGGTGAAATTGCTTCAAATTTGAGTAGTATGGAGATTGCGAATCAAGCAAGTTGAAGATTTCAAAATTAATAGTGGTCATTTCAAATTGTTTAAAAGAGTCGTATTAATTCTAGAGGTGTTATGTGTGTGGGATACACAGGAAAATGAAGCCGAAAAGGTAGTACACATCATCACCCGAGTTAGTTGAAGAGATAATACGTGCTAAGTAAGGCGTGTGAATTTAATGCAAAATAATGTGATCGTGTTTCAAGGTAATCATGACATTTTGATCCATTAATGAAGTGCAACGTCATCAAGTTGAGATAGCAAAATTTTTAGTAGTTGCCATAAAATTTAATCGAAAGGGTGGTAACTAATGTTTCTAAATTTAGATTTAGATTTGGTGATTAAGTTGTCTTTTGCTAAATTTTAAATTATGCATATTTTTTTAACATATAGCGAGCTACAGTTAGCTAGGATTTGGCATAAATTAGTGAAATTTAGCTAGAAACACACACCTACATGGAATCATTAAATAAGTTTTTGGGAAGTAGTGAATTGATGAAGGGATTTACATTGAATGAAAAATCAAAAGGTAACCTTCACTACCACTGTAATTGCCAACCTAATAGCAGTGCTTCAATGCTTGCAAGTTGATAAAACTATTATTGCAATATCAAAAGTGAAAAATGAGCCATCATTGTTGTATCAAACTATATATATATCAACTCATTAGGCTATCCAAATAAATCTACCAGGGCTATGGATGCCTGACCGATAGTAGAGCTATGTTTGGGGGAATTACAGAGATAGCCTAGTCAGGGCTATGGATGTTTGATTGGCAGCAAGGCTCTATCCTTGATTAGCGTTGAAGGATTACTATATTATGTAGTTCAATGTTAATGAACTAATTGTTTTTACCAAATTCCAAAAACTGGAATGAATTAGAGCACACACAAATGCTTCCAATGGAGTTTTACTTTTTTATGCTAGAATCTAGGTAAAAGTAGAAAGTTATCATTTTAAAATATGTATAATTTCTAATTTGCAACTGGTGATTTAATTTCAAGTTTGATTTAAATTTGGTTTTATTGGTTGCAAGTTGTTGTGTGGTCTTACAACACGCCCCAAGACTAAAAAGACTTGGGGACCCAAGTAAAAAATATAACTCTTATGGCATGAGCTAGCTAATTGGAAGATCACCATAAGTGAAGAAAGGAAGATAAATCTTTAATAATAAGAAAGTACTTCGTATTGTAAGTGTTTTGTGCACTAGATACTAGGTACCGAAAACACATAAAAGGTGAAAGGTAATGTGAAGTTCAAGCAAAAGAATTTGGTTCGGTATGAAGCAGTCCAATATGAAGACTTCCAATAAAAAGGAGTCTGGTATAGTGGAGTTCCGGTATAACCGAGGTTCGGGGAAGTAAGTGGGTAAAGCTGAATACTGGGTACCGGGTACTGGGTTGCAATGTGAAATTAAATGTGAATTTTTAAATTTGTCTAATGATCCTAGTGATCTGGTATATGTACAAGGATTTATGATATGCTTTTAAAAAGGTGTGTTAATTATGGTATTTTTGTACTAACATTTGAATAATGGTTTTATTTACATGAGGTGTTATAATTTTTTTTTAAAAGGGATTTAATATATGGAATTTATGATTGTAGGAGATATCGATTGTGATGCAAAGTTCAGGTATGGATGGTCAAACAAATTGTATTTGTGAACAAATCTGATGGTATTACCAGGTTTGATGATGCACTTAAGGGGCTCATGCTACTAAAATATCGAGATGCTGGAGTTTAAGCATGCAGTAATAAAGTTTATCTATTTTGGAGGCCATTCATTCCTGGAATGTTCAAATCGAGGAACCTGAAATATTGGAGTTCAACTTCCACCTAATCACTTCATTATAATGGGAAGCTCCTATATATTTTTGTTTGGATAGATTTGTTTGATTTCAGAAGGAATTCTGATAAAGATGAAAAAGTAGAACCTGAAGAGCTTCAATGAGGAATTGGAGTTGACTTCCATTGAATTCAATTGCAATTCTCCTTTTGGTCACAATATTTCATGTTCCTTGATGAGATTGGTCCCTTAGATTTCCTCTCATGTATTTGTCTGATCCTATTTGAGCCTTGTGTTCTATAAAAGGCTAGAGGATGCTTCATTTTTATTTAAGTTTGGAACTTATGGATGTCAGAGGAGCATAATTTTTTTTAAGTTTTGTTATTTTTTTCCTTTTTTCTAAACCATTCCAGCGTAAAACTTTGTATGCACATAGACATCAATTGATATCAGATCTTTAGGGATAGCTACTTTTGTAGTTGGTTTTGTATGTTTGGTCGAACAAGACTATATGTTGCATCGTTTAAGGGGGCATACATAACCTAGTCGGTGTCCATAAATGAAACACTCTCTTTAAAAACTTGCACCATTTTATATGTAGTTGTGAAGCAATTTGGTGAAGTAGAAAGTGGTTTGCTCTGTTTTGATTAATTCTTTGGGGAATCTATGGAGAATAACTGGGAGACATTTTTATTTTTTAGTATTTTTTATACTGTGTTTTAGAATATATGTTTAATATTTTGAAAGTGTTCCAAAAAATTTAAATGAATGAAAGGAATTTTGTTGAAAATATTTCATTTTCCATAAATTTGTTGAATGCTTAATTCTAAATCTACTTAAGTGATAGCAAAAAATTTGTGATATTTCATCAAATGTTATGGAAAATATTTTGGTTTCATGAAATTTGAATTTATCGTTTCAATTTGGATCTTATCTAAAATGTTCAAAGACCATCCATAGTCCCTTTAAGATTAACAACAATATCACTTCATTACCCGAGAGCGACCCTAGTGCAACCATGACCTGGTTATCGAAGACTTGGGATTGAACAAAAGCCAATCTTTGTCCAGTGAATGCAAAATTTCCCTTTAGGTTTTCTTTGTTCCATATCTTTCAAGAAGGATAAGCTCTTCGCGGTCTTGTCTCTGGAGATTTTATTCAACCTATTTTCTTAGTGAAATCATAGTCAATGATAAGCTCACAACATTAACTTGAATAGTCCAAATCCATGAGCACAATAAATCCAAGAAGGGCACAAATACCACAAGAACACTAGCATGAATGCCAACAATATCAACGTGAAGGTTCAAACTTGCAAACACAATGGATTAGTGAAGGACACAATACCAATGATCATGATAGCCTAATGGGGGTTTGAACCTTAATGGCTACAACAACAACACCATAATTTAATGATCACACTATGCAATGAATGACAATTACATAGGGATTATTGATTGAAAGGAAGATGTGGATCCTTAGCTACACTTCATGTAACACATCATAAGAAGAACTATCCTACATGGATCTATATGGAACTTTAGTACACATAAACTGACATTAGCACTATATGAGAGTTATCTACATAGATGAATGTGGATCCTTATTTTCACATTATGTGGTAGTGTATTATAAGAAGAGCTATCCTAAATGATTCTATACTTGATGTGCTAGCAAAGTTGATCAATAATTTTTTAAGGGTTTGATTATATGAATGACAAGAGTGTATATAAGTATGTGAAAATTGTCTTGCTAAGTGCAATATTTAATTGTGATGAATAATTGATTCTGGATGTATAGTAATTTACCACTTATACACTTCAAAGAACCTAAAAAGTTGTATGGGATATGATTTTCTTTGAATAAACTAATCAAGTAGTCCATGGGAAGGATGGGGCTAATATAACAAATTTGATCATGATAAAATATGTCACTATAAGGAACATTGTAACAAAAAAGGGATCAAATAATACATTAATATTAGGTGTTTCATTAAGTGCAATATGTAATAGAGTGACAATTGAGATCTGGTAGATGCAAAACCTAAATCATTTGAAAGCTAAGGCATACTTTGAAACAATATTGGCTTGCCTCAACAAACTATATGTTATGTAATGTGACTTGTCTATGCACCAAAAATATGATGTGTAGTATGCACTATTTTTTTAAATGCAATCTATATTTCAAAATTTATCACCTTATGTTTTAAATAAAATAAAAATGTATAAAATTTAGAATAAGTATTATTTTCAAATGTTTATGTTTTTGTGAAAATATTAAAGCTCATTACATATATAAATTTTATTAAAAATATATTTAGCTCATGTTTTAACAAAAAGTAAAGATTTTCCTATGTACAGTTTTAGATTAAAAAATAATGATAAGGGTGATCCCACAATAGTGGTTTACAATTTTTGGCCAAACTGGACACTGAAATAATTTTTTTTCACTAAATCTTCACTTTCAAGCACTTATATTGGCTAAAACCATGAGGAATTTGAAGATGATGCAAACTAGAGTTTCATAAAAAAAAATTATGTAGATTCTAAATATATTTTTTTCGAATTTTTTGGAATCATATTGCACTTATTTTTCCATCTCCCTTGAAAGCTAGTTTTTTTTCTTCAGAAAACAACATTTTTAAAAATTGACGGTCACCGTATAACGCATAACCTTTTTTTCATGAAGGATAAAATTCTAATTCTTTTGAATTTAGATTTGTAACTCCAATATCTAGTGCTTCCACTTGGTTAGATAGTCTTTTATTGAATATTTTCTCTTTAATAAAGTTTCGAAGTCAAATCAATTACAATTTAGACATAGCACGACCATATAACACGTAACTTTTTTTGAATGTATGAAAACTCAATTCATTTTTTTTTGTTGGATCAAGGACTCCAATATCTAGTGCACTCATATTTTTCAAAAAAAAAATTTGATAATCTTTTATTTTTCCACATGTGTAAAATAGAGAGCTTGATTTTTGGTGAAAAACCTACATTCACAAAAAATAAAAAATAAATATAATAATAAATTTAAATTTAATTAAAATTATACTTTTTTGGAAACTTATAATTAGGACTACATACTTACAAAAAAATAAATTTTAAATGAATTCATTTGGTCCCCCAAAAGGTAAATCAAAAGTGGATTTTTATCAGCATTTTGATAGGTGTAAAGGAGACTCCATTATAGGTATGGTTTAAAACTAGTGGGGTTCTATCCAGGGGGGCTTGGTCTAAGGTGGTTTGATCAAACCCTATTCAATTGGAATCCTTTAAATGGAACTTTTCAAGGCTTAAATCATTATATTTTTAAAAAATATGTGATTTCAACAAAAATCAAGATCTCCCAGAAAGTGTAAAGCACTATTGTGGCAACACCCATAAACTAGAAGTCGCATGCACATGCATGCAACAATTAGCCGATAGGTTTCTATCGCAAATGGCTATTCAGTGGGGAAGAAGTAGGAAACTTTTTTGTGGAATGGAATGTGAAATATAAAAAAATCAATAATATTTACAAAGCGTGTTAAATATTCAATAGGAAGTAACATGAGGTTAGTTCATATCTCATTGGCTATGGGTGTGAGATTATGAACCCTTTCCACAAAGATGAGAAATTGATCTATGCATCTCCACATAGAAAATTACTAGTTGAAAATTGATTAATGAAAATGTAAAATAAAACTATAGGCCATGTTGAATGAATCTAATTAGTTACAATGTATCCATTAATTTTAATTTTAAGCAAGTAATCATCAATAACTTTTTTTTTATTAATATGTAATATTTAATAATTTTAGTTACAATAGTTATTAAAAATTGATTTTACTTAATAATGTTAGAAATATAGTAAATTAATTCTCAACAAAAATAATTTTTTAATAAATGTATTCTTTCAAAATGATAACTGAGAAATTAAATCAAATATAAATTTTTAAATAATTATTTTTTCTAACAATAATAATTTCTTGCCAAAATTTAAGGTATGAGATAATTTTATCTCTATTTTAGTTTTATATTTATTAGCCCTAGATGCACATGTATATTTTAGCTTTTTGTCTAGGTTATTCAATCAATTAATTCATCATTATTGAATTATGTTAAGATACATATGCATACAAATAAATGATAGATTTTTTAAAGAGTTATTACCCATGCCTTTAATTACTAATATTGCATTAAAAAGTATTCTTTAAAAAAGGTAGTTGATAACTTTGGGATTCAAAAGTAGTCAATTACAAGGAAATTGAGAATAAAAATATCATTTTTTAATGAATTACTTCATAGTGCAATTGAAGACTCAGTGACGCCATTTTTAATAAAAAAACAAATAAACAAACCCCATGAAAAGAAGAGTGCGATGATGCAATACACATTTTTTTGCATTGTTAGAATAAATGAATAAAAGATATGCCTTGCTTTGAGGTGACATCACGAAAGTCTCAACTACTTCCCTACCACTTGCTATGACATAAGAAACATGTTGTTATAAACTATGTTTTTCGAAGCCAAGTTTATGTAAGAATTTGTGTACACATGTATCTATATAAGAAGAAATATATGGCGTTAAAAGCCAAAACACAAAACCCACGCTCGTTATCCACCCTACTATATTGGCATCATGGAGCCTTGGGGACTCTAGCGAAACCCCTGAGTAAGAAAATGAAATTTCCATGACAAATTTTGTGGAGTTCCATTATACATCACACAATATCAAAGTTGGACAAAATCCAGTGTTTTCATTTATGATTTGTCATATTGTACTATTTTTTTTGTTGTATAGTAACTTTGTGAAAAATGAGCATCATGATTTTGGGATGCTTTTGCATGCTTTAGCCTAGTACCTACAAATGGAAGAGAGGGGTATGTCAGTGGATAGGGAAGCAATATCAAGAAGGAACCATAAAAAATCAATAAGTAGATGGGTAAAATCAATATAGACAAACTGAAACTAGAAATAATCAAATATAATATTTACAATTGGTTCACCAAATCTATTTATTGATAATGGAAAATTTTTGTACTTACATGTATTGTTTATAGTGTTTAACAAGTGCTAGCAACATTGGATTGAGTTATTGGAGCATTAAAAAATTTGAAATAGATAATTTAGAATACACTAATTTTTTTGGATGTCTATTGTATCTATGCAATATTATAAAGGAAATTATATAGATCTACAATAAAAGAGGTTAGTGTTATTTTTTGTAAATAGAAAGAGATAAAATGGAACATTTTGAATATATGGTAAAATATATAGTAGAGTCTATAATAACTAAAAAGGTGTATCTAACTTCACAAACATATATATTGGTATAGATTTTCTCTTGCAAGTGCTTATATTTCCATTGCATGGCTAAGATGTATATCTGGAAATGTGTATGCAAATCATGGCCACATTTAATAACCAATAACCAGAATGGAAAATAATTTTTTTTGTGGGAAAACAATCATACATTTGACTTGAAAAAAGATAGTGTAGTCTACCCATTGCTTTTTTCCATGTGTGTATAGTTATCTTTTCAACTTATTTAAAAGACTATTTACATACAATTGCTTATGAAGATGAAAATTTTCCCTAAAGTTATAAAAACATTTATATTATACAATTTTAAATGAATTTATATTAAAAATATAATTACAATATAAGGAACCATATAGTAAAAATGGTCATCAAATTGACAAGCCAACTATTACATAGTCTAGCAACTGTTACATAATGAACAGTTTGCTTTGTGGAACTGGGAAAAAGAATATCATAAAACATATTGATACAACACAAGCAATCTATATAACAGTTGGCTTGTCAATTCAAAATTCAAGATACATTATTTGGCAGTAAATATTATAGGAAAAATAGATAAATTGTGAAAGAACTATTAGAAAAACACTTAAGAATCACTGATAAATGGCAACTCTTATATAGATTGCTTGTCTTGTATGAATATGTTTCATGGTAGTCTCTTTCCTTTCTTCTATTTAATGGTTCCTATAACAGGATGTTCATTCTCGTAGTATACACCTTCTATTCTTATGTTTACACATGAAATTCCTGCCCTTCTTTTTTTCGCTAGCCCGGCCATGAGTAGGATTTGTCAACGTCTAGACACAACAATCACTAATTTCCATTAGAAAGTTTCTCGAGGCTATTTATGATGATGTGGAATTTGGTAATTGTGTGGGATGGAACTAGTGAACTGGATGCGCTAGACATGGAAGAAAAATGGAAAGCAATTACTCGCGTGAGGGTTAATGCATCCTGGCATTGTTGTATGATGGTGTAGGAGGAAGTAAATGCAATGTTCAATGCTATAGTGTGGGAAATTATATTTTTTTGGTTGAAGTGTCATTGGAAGGTTTGAACACATATGTGCTTTGAAATGTGCAAGAAAATATATTGATTAAGTTGCATTGTTGAAAGAGCCATTGTGGTCTTGGTTCTAGACAAGACTATAGTAAAAAATGTAACATTCGGCTTGGTTCTCATTTTGTACATGACTACATTTTTTCCTTTCTAGTTATTGGTTGTTATATGTGCCCATGTTTTGTAAACATATTTTTTCATATACATCTTAGTCATGGAATGCAAATAAAGTAATTTCCATGGGTATTTTGCATAGATGATTAATTTATTGTTCATGTTTTCTTGTTATATGTCTCTATATTTGGTGTTATACCCATTTTGCAGACTTTAAAGAGATTATCGCTCTGTATAGATGTAGACATTGCAGTTAAAATGAGAGATTGTTGTATTTTTTTTCCCTTTGTTTATTGTTTTAGTTATCTCTATGCATCCTTATGCACCTTTTTAGTGATTATACAGTCTTTATAGTGTGCAAAATGAAGCTTTGTGGATGGCTCTCCAATTGAAATAGATGAGAAAAAAATAATATCATGAAACATATTGATACAAGATTTGAGCTATGTTCTTTGGTAATAAATATTGAAAACAAGTAGAGAAATTATAGTATAAGACGTGTTAGAGTGATTAATTTATTGTTCATGTCTTTCAATCCCTTCTTATTATTCCTTGTTATATGTTTGTATCTTTCACATTATACCCATTCTGGAGACTTCAAAGAGATTATGCCTTTGTATGGATGGAGAAATTATAGTTAAATATGATTTCTTTCATCAAAAAATATGGTCAGGGTTAGTAATTTTTTTGCCCTTCGTTTATTGTTTGTAGTTATCTCTGTGCACCTTTGGCGTTATAGCCATTAATATAGGAGCATTTGTAGATTAACATAGGAGTATATATATATATATATGTGTGTGTGTGTGTGTGTGTGTGTGTGTGTGTGTGTAGGTGGTTAGTATGAAAGCATACACATTTTGGAGATACAAATAGTTTAGTGGTTGTTAAGTGTTATTCTAATAGCTCTTTTACAATTTATGTATTTGCCTATAATATTTAGTTGCAAGTAATGTACCTCAAATTTTCAAGTAAGTCTGTGGTGTTATACCCATTTTGCACAAGTTATTGGAGCCCATTGTCTTTACCACTTATATTTAATGTGGGTTGACAACCAAAGAATGTAGCTCAAATTTTCAATTGACAACTCAACTCTTACATAGACTGCTTATCTTGTATTAATATGTTTAATGTGGGTTTTCGATCATGTACCTTTTACCTGTGATTCTTAAGTGTTTTTCTAATAGTTCTTTTACAATTCCTCTATTTTGTCTATAATATTCAGTGCCAAATAATGTAGCTTGAATTTTGAATTGAGAAGCTGACTGTTACATAGATTGGTTGTGTTGTATCAATATCCACTTTTCCCATAACATACTGTTCATTATTGTAGGTCACATGTTCTATTCTCCATGGTCTGAAGGTCTATTTAATGTGGGTTTCCAACCATTTATGCTTTTCCTATGATTATTAAGTGTCTTTTCACTTATATTAGAGGTATTAGAATGACACTTATCTGGTGCTAAATATTATAGATAAAATCCACACTAAATTGAATTTTAAATATGTAGCATAGAAGAGGAAAACTATGAGAATGAAGAGTTTGTTACAGGGATCTAGAAAATGAGTACCATGAAGAACAGTTTGTCATGGGGAACTTCAAACAGATGAGGGGAAATAAATATCATGGAACATATTGATAAACCACATATAACATGTTCCATCCTAACAAAATAACCATGACAATTAACAGTTTGTTATAAGGAGCTTGAAACGAATGAGGGAAAAAGAGTATCATGAAACATATTGGTACAAAAAAAGTAGTCTATGTAACAGTTACAAGATGTATTAGAATAACACTTTAGAATCACACGTAAATCGGATATCAACAGAAACCATTCACCTTTTTTCAATTATTTTGGCCTGTGTATGTTTTTCTACCTCTCTTAAACTTGTATTTGATGTGGGTTTTTTAACCATCTATCATTTACCTATGATTCTCAAGTGTTTATGTAGCAGATGTTTTAGAATCTCTCAAATGGAAAATCATCTAAAACAAATTTTAAATGGAAGTTTAACATCTAGAGAATAGAAGCTATAAACCATAGATATGAAGACTTTCTTATACAGAGCTTCTCCTGTACAAAATGTGTATAGCACCAAGGATGAACAAAGATAACAATGAACAATAGCCAAAGGCTAGCGAGCATACATGGGCCAAAAAAAATAGAAACTTGTCAAAAGGTACAAGTCAATCTTATGTTTGATGAAGAATACAACAACTAAACTATGACAACAAAGACCTTGTTACAGGTAGATTCAAAGAGATGGGAGAAAGAGAATATCATGAAACATATTAATACAAAACAAGAAATTTATATAACATTTGGAATTTTCCTATCTACTATTTGTTTGAAATATCCATTGGGGTTTCTATCAGAGCAGTTGTGGTTAGAATTTCTCAACACATCTAGATAAATTTTTTTATTAGCTGAAAAGGAAACTATAGGAACATGGAAAAATGTAATGTGTACAATAGAGTATATTTATCGTAGTCAAGTGCATGTAAGAATCCGTGCATGAATGTATATATATATATAGCAACAAATATATGGAGGCTATCTAGCCATGGAGGAAGAAAAGTGTTGAATGTATAACTCAAGAAAATATAAATCTATAAAACAAACCTTGTTTACACTTACAAATATGGTCATGTTTCAGGTACCAATTGTGAGACACATGGGCTTCATATCTCCTTGTTCACCTATGTTAACATTGAGCCCAACATGATATTATTGCAAAGCAACATTTTATTTGAATATATCAAAATATATGTCTCTTTTTAGATGCATATGGAATGGGAAAAAGGCATTGCAAAATGACTTACAAAAATAGTAGAAGCCGAAACACTATAGATCGCAAAGAAAAATAGTTGGGAAGCTCTACAATCTGGTATCTAATGGAGGTGGATGGCAGCTT
The DNA here is from genome assembly GCA_007258455.2 of Sequoia sempervirens. Classification (NCBI taxonomy): domain Eukaryota; kingdom Viridiplantae; phylum Streptophyta; class Pinopsida; order Cupressales; family Cupressaceae; genus Sequoia; species Sequoia sempervirens. The sequence continues at coordinate 456,063,119 of VDFB02271358.1, forward strand.
TTTCAGTAGTTTGCTATGAAACTAACACCATGGTGCATCATTTCACAATGGAAGAAAAACAATAGACATCCTCATATTAGAACAATGACTATTACATGTACTCCCTTTCGTGGCATCACACAACAATTCCAGGATGTATCAACCCTCATGGGATAAAAAACCTACCATTCTATTTCCGTTGAATGAGGTAACAAGTTCCATGGCCGAAAAACCACGTGGTCAGCAAACTCCATCATCATTGTAAACAAGCCCAAGCAACCCATCACAAATAGCTTGGAGTTTTATCATATATGAGAGAAAAAAAGCAATGTAGACAAGACTATATATTTTTGAATGCAATATACATAAAGAGTGAAAAAGTGAATTGATGAAAAGAGAATTTCATAGATCAAAATTTGTAGCTATTTGAATCAAATAAAGTTAATAGAAAAGCTAACAAGAATGCATAAGAATTTATGGAAGCAAAGCATGAAGGAAAAATGTCAAAAATCAGGGTACATAGGCAAAGAAAATAGAAAACACAACATGGTGACATAATTTTAAACTTATTAGTCAAATGGAACACAATTTCTTTCGAGAATGTTTCTAGAGTATGTGCATATATAGTTTAATATACTCAAATGTTCAAAACATGTTATTGACTTATAAAACTTTCAGGCTCTACTTATTGTTGGTTGTAATCTCTATGCATCTTTGACACTTGAAGTTGTTTGTATCTACATATGTATCAATTTGTAGCATCTGCAACTATATCTTAGAGTACTGCATGTTAAAATCGATTGAAAGAGAACTGTAGGTATGCTGATAAAGAATTGAAATCATGGAATTTAAAAAAACTTGGACAAACATGGATAGGTGAATATACAAAAGAGTGTATTCTTCTGAATTCCATATACAAAAAGTATGAAACAACAAAATGTTGAAATGAAAAATCAGCAAATTAATATTTATGGGTGCATATTTGCATATCAAATTTAAAAAAAACTGTATTGTTGAAGGTACAAAAGATACTAAATAGGAACAAAATTATCTTTAATGTGTAAAGCTAAAGAGGATGCAAAGAATTTAATAAATGGGGGAAATTTAATGTGGCAATCAAACATAGAGTATATATGCACAGAAAATGGGAAACAAAGCACATGTGCATAATTTAAAACCAATCAATGAATTACAAACAATATTGTTGAAAATGTTTCTGGAATAGTTGAATATTGTACAGTATAAAAAAGGACCTCTTTCTTGACATGGGAATAATTCATGATAAATTAGACTTAATGAGGCCTTGATTTGGTGTTGTGAGGTGTTTTACACATCAACACTAGGTCTTGGACCCTTGTAAACTGAATAAAATGCATTTATTGATGTCTTGCAAAGGTGTTGTAAAGTGTTATAAAGGATTTTCATACTTTTATAGAATTAATGAACCCATTTTCCTTTAATTCAACATTATAAAATGTATTTAATTGCATCTTCACATCAATCTAGAATGCTTGTGAAATAAACTTAATGTTATTCTAGTGTTGTAATGTGTTTTACACATTCACATTGGTTCTTGTGCCTTTCTAGGCTGTGTGGATCTCATTTGAGTGTTGTAAAGTGTATTTAATCAGACTTTCACATTGAATTTTGTGTCCCAAGCGCTAATTGACCTTTACATCATCACTAATAGGCTCCCATTACCCCAAATTGTGCATCCTGAGACAATATTTGATCAAATAACTGACAAAGTCATCATAAAAACCTTATTTACTTTTTTCCTGGCATCTTAGCTAGAAAAATGGCCCCTATAGGACCCATTCACCATCCATGGTGAATCAGTCCCATCTAGGTGGGACCCATTCACCATACGTGGTGAATGAGTCCCATTTGGGCTAATTTTGACCTTTGAGTGGGAAAAACTAAAATTTAAGTTTCTTATTTTCACATGTCGGATATTGGGATCCAATTTACGAGCTAATAAGGTTAATTGCATATAAAATCAAGTCTCTAAACCCTAAATCATAACCATTCTTCCATTTCAAGCCAAGCAAGTTAGGGTTTCTTCATTTCAAGTCATAAAGATAGTAATTTCAGACATTCAAGGGAAAATTCTTCATGATTTGTTGTAGACATTCAAGATCAAACATCATGGAAAGATATTTACTTCATTGTTTCATGCTTTATTACCTTCTTTCATCATTTTGGTTTAAATACCTAAAAGGGGTTTGACCAAGGCAAATCCCCATGCCCTAACATCCAACATTTCTCTTTCTCTTCTTGTGTGTTTTCAGATTTAGACATCTTAGAAGCTTGGAAATCATTAGGAATCAAGTTGAAAATTCATTTAGGTCTTTCCTTCATTGTCTATGGAAAAATATCCATCAAAAATCACTTTCAGACCTGAAAATTAGAGTTTCAGAAGCAAACACTTATGGAAAGCCAAAGTGCAAATTGAGATCTTCTATTTCATCTTTTGAATATTCAAAAATTCAAAAGTGGACTCATTCTCCATGGGTGGCGAATGAGTCCCACTTCTAGGCTTGTTTTTATTTTTCTACATTTTTAGACACCCATTTGTCGGAAACAGGCTCTAGTTTAGTTTTCTAAAATTGGGACTGATTCACCTAGAATGGCGAATGAGTCCCACTAGGCTTGAAAATCAACATCGATAGCATTTCAGATGTTAATTCTAGCCTTCATCAATATCTCAAGTGTACACTTACAGTTTCATCCATTTCTGTTCAGTTTTGTTCACATTTCTAGGTGTTTTTTCATTACACAATGTGTTTTCAAAAAAGTTACATTTCTTAGATTTACATACATAATCAATCAATTTTATCAACTAGTAGCATTTATATTATTTACTTTAGTCAAAATTTCATCATACATTCCTTATTTTGAATGAACCACCAAGATTTTTGGTGTGGGATCTATCTCTTTCTTTTAGGTGAAAGACCCTAATTGAGCAAAAGAGACATAGCATTCCTAATTCTTAAAGTATATGGTTCGTTTTGGTGAATCTTCTTTTAGAATACTTTATTTTCTGATTTGGAGTCCATTATCATCCTAGCAATAGCTTGCATGCATTAGATTTTGCATTGTTTTGCATTCTAGGATTTCAAAACCTTGCATTAGTGAAAATGTCATCTAGCTTGCATTTTTGCATATAATTTCCTTAAGAATCTTTGAAATTTTTCATCTCCATCTTAGGTCTACATCTTACAACATTAAGGAAATAAAAAAAAATTCAATTTTTTTGAAAATTTTGCAAAAACCCATTATTATGACTCATTCGCCATGCTAGGCGAATCAATTCCTGTTCATATTTTTAATTAACTGTTACAGTATTAGACACCTCATTTTTGTGCCTCCTTATCCTCCTAGTACCATATACTATAAGTCTAGATAGTTTCTATAATATTTCTTTTATGCATATACATCAAAAACATCAATTTGGGGTAGTCATTTTTGAAATCATTTCAATAACACACATCTTTAGATCTGAAAATGTTTACATTTCTAAAATTAGTTTTCACTTTTGCATATACAATGTTTCTATTCATTAAACTTTGCATAAGTTTGTTAAAAGTGCTTTTCATTATTGCATATTCATTATGTATATTCTTCAAATCTTGCATATATTGGATATGAATGTTTTGCATCTTTGCACATACATTATTTATATTGTTGAAGCATTGCATAAAATGGTTACATGTGATTTTCCTTGTTGCTCACACAATGCTAGTGTCTTGCACATTTATACATGCTAAGAAACATTTCCCATCCCCTCCCTATGAGAGCATTTTTGTGAAAGAGACTACAACCTTGGACATTCCTAATCATCATATTTTTTCCTCTCCTAATATCTCTCCTATTGGTGATGAAGATATTTTGGTAGAAGAACCAATCCATGAGAGTTTTGAGAATCCAGGTTGTTTCTCTTCTCTTACCTCTCTCAGTGGACAAGACATTGATAAATAAGACAATACAACCATAGGTAGTCATGACAACAACATTTTTTCTTCTTTTAGTATCTCTCCTAGTTGTGAAGTAGATACTTTGATGTTAGAAAATACAATCAATGGTCATGAATATCTTAGTTGTCCCCCTTCACCTAGAAAAAATCCTCTTGAGAAACAATATTTACCCATTGATCATTCCCCTACTTGTGATGAAGTCCTTTTAGATGAATCAACCTATGAATGTCAAAAACATTTGGCTTGTTGTTCTCCTAAAAAATATCCTACTAGGAAAGCTATCATGATGCAAGACAATCATAAAGTGACATTCAAATCCCCTTCACCAACACATCATGCCAATAAAGACAAAATTCTTGAGGTTATGACGACACAAGTGGGATCTCCTTTAATTAGTGAGCTTCCTTTAGTCACCTTCCATTAGTGAATCACACAAAAAAATCAGAGATGTCTTGAAATCCATGATGCAATCTATTCATAACAATGTTTTTCAGCCATTAAGTTGTCACTTAGTGACTCAAACATCTAGGGAACCACACAAAACTCCTACACCATTACCTTTTCCTCAAAAAGTGCCTAGTGTTGAAGACCTTAAAAAGGCTCCTGCTAATATATCTGTATGGAAACTCATTCAACTCTCACCTATAGTCAAATTTATATTTCATGAAATGTTGCAAATACAAAAGGAGGAGATCCAATCTTACATAAAATTGAATCATGTAACATCTTCCTCTCATCCTATGCAAGCCACCCAGTAAGAAATCACATTCCCTAAACATAAATTACCCTCACTTGAGATTCAAAACAAGAATGATCCCTTGATGATAAAGGTGATCATTAATGAAGCTTTAGTTAGGAACACTCTCATCAACAATGGAGCAGAAATTAATGTTTGTAGCATGGACCTCCTACAAAAACTTGGCATGGAAAAAAATCTCATTCAAATTAATGATGTTCATATTCGTAGGTTTGACAAGGATAATAGGAAACCACTCAAGATGATCACATTACCTATTGAGATTAGACCGATAGTGTTGCCTACCTCTATTCATATCATGCAAGGTCCCCTTCCATACACTCTTCTCCTAGGGAGACCATGGATTCATGATATGAAAGGAGTCCTATCTACTCTTCACCATGTAATGAAATTTGAATACAACAACAAGATATACACGATTGATGAAGATGAGCGAAGCTATGCATTGACTGATCACAATACTTCCAACTCCCCTAATCCTTTCATTTCTAGATAAAAACTTGAACCTATACAAGTTGGTCCTAACTCTTCACCTACAAAAAAAATATTTCGTGATAATTGGGGGTCATTGTATATTCTATACCTTATTTCCATAACATTTCCAAAAAATCACCCTCATGGTCCAAAGAGTCATATACAAATGATTCATTTTTAGACACAAGTTCTAGTAGTGATTGGAGTTTCACACCTACCTTTAAGGAGGGGTGTGCAATATCCTAATATCAACCACACCAACCTTGGGTTCCATTTTCTCAACTTAGTTCTACCAAATCACCCTATGTTGGTAATGGGGGCCATATAACTTCCATTCCTCATGAAGGAATGCCACATAACATTGTGATGACACTTTCAAAATTTTGCAAAATTCTAACGTGCTCATGTTAAAACCCTAAGAAATTTTACCTAAAAATATTTATTACATCTGTTGTAGGGTTCTTATATGAGATTTAGGGTTTTATTCACTTTTTAATCACAGGGCATGTTCTATTCTATCATTTATTGGTATTGTCTATTGTCAGTCACAAAGAATCTTCTCACGCATCATGTAAAATATCATCATGTGACTAACCTTTCCCATGTCTAGGTTTGAATTGCGTAACTTCTACATCCATAGTATTGCATGGTTCATAAGTCTTCAGCCTACTATTCTCATGTTGTCCTAGGGAAGTCCTTTTTCTTAAAGCAACTAAAAAGCACATGTTTAGAAAGTTCCCACTTATGTCCCGATGGCCTTCATATTTGTATCGCTCATCGCTGATTTATTCATTGATTCGTGATCACTTTGAATTAGCAATGCACAATGGAATAATTCCTTCCCTTTTATATCACTCATTATTAATGGCTTTTGAGCCTTCAAAATTGTAATAGCGATGAGCGATGTGATGAGATTTCCTTTATATTGCTCGATCGTAGATATGTTTTAAATGTAAAGTTTCATATCAGTGATATGTGATGGACATTCAAAGTTATAAATCTTCTCATCACTAATTACTTACAAAACATATGAGGAGAATTAGCAATGGACGAAGACCTTATGTAATAACTTCATCACTCATCATGAATTTGATTTAGAACTTGGGTTCTAAATTAGCGATAAGTGATGGAGGACCTTTAAAGGGTTTTATCTCTCACTACTATGATATGATCATACGAGTGATGTTTGTTTTATGCAGGTTGTACGTGTCCAAATCTAGTGCTGACACAACATCTCCTATCATGGATAGAGTCTTAAGAGCAAGGTTTGAATTAGCAATAGGCGGCGGAAGGATGAATGTGACCAAGGGTTAAGCCACAAAACTAGGGGGTAGAGAACATCATTAGGATGTTTACATCACTGATGGAGCCAGGTGAAGATAAAGTAGATCAGTAACAAGAGATGACCATAAATGAAAAAGGAAACATGGCATGATCTTGGGGTTTTCACACAGATCGGAAAGGAAAGCTGCAAGAGAACTGGAGAACCATTGATAAATTCTTATAGTAGGATGATCTGATGGACATAAAATCATCACATGAATAGCCTCATCGCTAAGTTGTACCCTAAATCTTGGGGAGAATCAGGGATGAAGCGTATAAAGAAAGTTTCTCTCCAAGAAACTAGTCTTATGTAATTCACCGATATTAATGAAAAGTATGAATTAGGTTGGAGACACATGCTAATTGTTAGATCAACTATGATTAATCAAAGTTAGAGGGGAACGTGGCAGCATTTGAAATAGCCTCATTTTTTTCAAGGGGAAAGTTGATAATGGTCGAAAAAAAATGCTCATGGCCACCTTAGATGAAGTTTTAATTGCTCTAAGATGAACGGTCTAGATATAGATCCAAACTGAATAGTTACCAATTTGCTCATATAGGGAGTTCTTAATCATTAATTTTGCATGCTCAAATTTTCTATTTAATGCAGGTTGATCATTGTTTTATTCACACTATCTTTTTATATTGTAGAAGAAATAAGGTATGTGTAGTAGAGGCGATTGAGGTTTCCTAAACAGAGTTTCAATGTTTTCATCTTGAGAGAATTGGTATGAGATTAGGTTCTCTAGTCTATTTGGGATTTTTGTTGATTGAGTTATTTGCAATTGTTGGGATTGGGTTGCTTCTCTTGTGGGACTTAAGTCTATAACCTTTTTAATTATCTCTCTACTAGCTCTAGAGATAATGGGAAAAGCTAGTGTATCATTTCCACCTATTAGGAGGTCAATCCAGCTAAGTGTGTTTGAATGTCGTTAAGACATAGCTGAGCAAGAAGCCATGGCTTCTCCTAAGATTGCATAGGGGAAGAGGAGGGCTAGGATACATAAAAAGAAGTCAATTGTTTAGAGTACATATTGCTTGAGTAATAAGACCCTCCCAGGTGAAGTGGTTGAATGCAAAGGCAAGGAATTGGCACTGCTAGTGAAGAAGGACAAAAAGAAGAGTCGTAGGGCCTGCCTAGGTAAGCACAACTCTCCTATCGTGCTTTTAGACTCTCCTCCAGATGCTAAAGTTGATACTAATTTAGAATATGGACAGTAACTGCATTCCCTAGTGCCATATAGGAGTTCTAATGATGACATGTCGGTGATACCTCCAATTGGATCGAGGAAAAGGAGCGGTTGGGAATTTTCAAATGTCGATGAATTTGAATAGGTTCACCTCTTGTTTTTAGTTTTTGATGACACCATAGTTTTTGCATAAGAGGTATTTGTTTTTATATTTCCATGGTTAATATTTCATGCTGATGTGGATGGTCTTCAAAGATAATATGAATTGAATCCTTTTCGTTTCAAACAATGAATGTTGTGACAATGCAAACTAATATCCTACACATGTTTTTTGCCTCCCCTGTTCTAAAATGATTACGTATGAAACCTCCTAGGGAGTCCTTCAAGGAAGTTAGTTAGAATTAGTTTTTTGAAATGAACTCAAATGAACTTGAAATTGTAATTCAGTCGGGGGCTTGTTCCTCCCTTGTTTATATAAAGGGGATTTCATGGCTGAAAAAAGAGAGTTCATAATTTTGAGTCTAGACACAATCACAGTAGATACTAAGCTCTAATAGCAAGATAGAATGTAAATTGATACCCTATTGGATATATTAGAAGCAAGTCTAAGATGAAATTTATACTATGTATAAATCTTAAATATGTTTTACCAAGAAATACCAGAAATTGAAGAAGAATTTTAGTTTCAGAATATTGCTCTCCTATGTAATTTTTTCCAAGTTATGAATGAAATTTGTTTTTGATAAAAGGGTAAAACGGGTTTTACAGGGACCTGAAACCACAAAGTTTACAAAATAGAGGAGAGGACAAAGAAGTCCAACCACAAAAACTAGCTGCCCAAGAAAAGATCAGCAACAACCACCTAAACTAAACCAAAAAGGACAAAACAGAGGAAACAAAAACCCCAACCATTACTTCAGAATCTTGAGGATAGACTCTGTCTCCTCCTCTAGCTTCTGCATATCATTGACACCCTTTTTAAAAGTTTGGATCAGACTAGAAGTAGGGGGGACCTTGTGCTTCAGGTTGGCTCTTGTTCTTTTGGAGATGCCTGCGTCTGTGTCCTGGCTTTTGTCCTCTGTTTCCTCCAAGTCCACCACCAAAGAACCCTACTGGGTTTTATTGAGCTTCTCACTTATAGCGTTAATGATAATGGCGTTATGTCTAGCCATTCTGTTGTTTTGCTCAGCAATGGTCTTGATGGTATTCATTAAATAATCAACCTTGGAATCAATATCTCTATTACTGTTACCTTGGACCCCCCTGTCTGCATCTTTCCTTTCAATCTCAACAATTTTAGCAACCAGATCTTCAATTTTGCTTTGAAGGGCCCAGTTTTTTATTTTCAACTCATTGATTTCAGTAAAAGTCCAATCCAGGAGTTTGGAGTGGAACTCAGAATTGGCTTTGGCAAGGTTCAGAAAATCCAGAGAGGGCTCATCATCAATATTAGGAAGAGTTTTCTTAGTGTTAGGATTAATTGGGGAATCATCTTCAGCATGTTTGTCTAACAGAGGTTCAGAATTAGCCTCAGTTTTGTTGGCTTTGGACTCCTCTGAATCAGAGGAATCTTCAGAATAGGCAACAAGATTTTTAGCCTGGGGTTTCTTATGAATGGGGCTATTCAAAAGGGAGGGGCTATCAAGCTCAAGCTCAACACAGTCTTTACCAGAAAGGGGAGTGGGGATTTTTTTTCTAGAAGGGCCAGCATGCAAGCTAAGGACTTTTCTAGCCAAACTGGGGTTAGGAAGATACTCCGAGCCACTGGGCTCTGTATCATCACTCTCAGAGTTGGGAGTGGTATCCAGAATAGTGGGGGCAAGAATGTTTTGGAAATGCTCAACAATCAATCTTATTAACCCTGTATGCAAGATAGGAAATTTATTGGGGTTTTTCTTATTATCCTCCAAGCTTTTCTTCAAGGAATAGAAAAGATAATAGGGAAGAGATATCCTAACCTTGTGGCGGAAGTGGTTGAGAAGAGAAAAATGGTAGCCATAAACTCTGGTAAAGCGCCCATCCACCGTAATGTACTCCATGATGACCTGCATAACCTTCCTCCAGATGGTCTTTATAGAATCAACATCAAAGTAGCTACTAGCAATTTTGATCAGGCTTAACCTTTCTTTGTCTTTTTTAGGAAATCTAATCACGGCTTCATCAGAAAAAGCCCTGTCACTGAAAAACTTCTTGCCATCAGTAGATAAGCCCATAACATCTGGGATTAAATTTTCACTGAGCTCAACATTCTTGCCAAATAGGGTCAAATTGTCATTATTCATGTTTTTAACAAAGAGGTCCGTAGCCTCCTGGCTGGAGCCATGGAGCTTCTCCAGAAAAGGAAACAACCCTCCGCTTTTAACTTTTTCTTAGGCCTTGACATTTTTCATGTGAGTTTCATAGCTGTCTAGCTCAATACGCTTTTTGTCTCCTCCCATCTCAACCGACACAGTGGGGTAGATCCAAACAAAAGCTTTACTAAAATTGGTCCCGCCACAACTTAACACCCACAAAGCATGTGGGCCTTTCTTGCAAATTAAGCCACTGGGATCGGTCCCATACAATCTAATGATTGTGATGTGAAAGGTCTTATCTGTCTTCATTAAAGGGATAACACATCGCTTTTCCATGTGATTTATCATAATTTAATAGGGCACAAACATTAGAGTTTAGATGATTTGTATTAAGCCAGGTACACACATCTTTACTCTTAACTCCTTCGTTAGCGAAAAAATATGCTACAACATTGGCTTCTCTGTAAGCATGTGATATTTTAACTTTATCAAATTTAGCTAGAGTCAACTTGGCTTCCTCAATCCAAGACTTGATGGTCCATGAAGGGGGAGACTTGTCCTTAAGGCATTCAATTATGTTTTTGGAATCTAATTCAAGCCACAGGTGTTTAATGTTAAGACTTTGGGCTAAATTTATGATGTGAAAAGCTCGAGCAGCCTCCGCCAAATGATTAGTTTGGGAGCCGAGAGGAGAAGTCGTCACTCCAATGAAATTGCCAAAGGAATCCTTGATGACTCCACTATAGCCCGCTGCCCCCAGATTACCTTTAGCCGCACCATCAAAGTTAGCTTTGATCCAACCATTTGGCAGAAAAGACCACCAAACACCCTCTCTATCCTTCTTGGCTCTCAAAGAGGTTCTAGATGGGACAAGATTTATGTTCCACTCCTTAGCAACAATAAGGTCATAGAGCGAGTGCTCCGCTTTCAAGGACATGCTGTCCTTCTGAACCACTGCATTGAAATTTTCTTTCAGAAATCTGATAATTTGGTCAAAGACAATATCCTCAGAGACTTCTTTACCTCTATAAATTCTATTGTTGCGTTCCTTCTAGAGGCCCCAAGCAACATGAGGGAATGTTAAATCCCAAAAAGATCTAAGCATAGGATTTCTTGTCGGAGCTTTCCATTGGGTGAAGAAATCTTCAATGGATGAAGGGAAGACCCAAGGGAGGTGCCATAACCTGAAGATTTTTCCCCAGATAGAAGCAACAAAAGAACAATGAAGAAATAAGTGATGCACAGATTCAACCTCCATCTTACATAGAAAGCATCTATTAGGAATTTGAAATCCACGCTTGCACATGTTATCAATCGTAAGCACTTTGTTTTGGAGAAGGATCTAGAAAAATATATTGATTTTTGGAATCAAAAATTTAAACCAGGCTTTAGACCAGAAGGGAGGATGATCTAGAGAAGACGTAATCCTGGCAAAAGTAGAAGACACGAAAAAATTGCTAGAGGGATCATCAACCCAAACCACACGATCATTCAATTGCTCTGAATTAAGTCTTATAACCATAAGAGAAGACTGGATAGGAGCCAAAGCCTGACTTACACTGCACAAGTCCACCCACTTACCATTCACTCTGTAATCTTTCACATAATTTCTGAACTGTTCCTTGAAGGTCTCCGCCCATTTGCTGAAGGAGTTGATTTTTATAATGGGTTCCTTTAAAAGCCATTTATCCTCCCAAAATCTAGTATGATGACCATTTCTAACTTTCCAACCAATACCTTCATCCACAATCTTTTTTCCAATGATTATATTATTCCAGTATGTTGACCCTCTGGGAAGAAGGTGGAGGTTCTTCTTAATTATGGAAGAACAGTTCTTTTCTAAGTATTTTCTAGCCAGGATATCAATCCACTCCCAAAAAGAAGAGGAGATTCTCCAAATTTGTTTAGCAAGGAGAATTTTGTTAACTGTTTTGATTCTTCTTAAACCAAGTCCTCCGGCCTTTTTAGGTCTACAAACCAGATTCCAACCAATTAAGGGAAGTCTTTTTTTTTCCTCAACACCCGACCAAAGAAATCTTTTTTGGATTTTTTCAATGGCATCAGAAAATTTAGCTGGAATCTTAAAAATACTAAGGGCATAGATAGGCAAATTCTAGAGAGAGGCTTTGAGTAGCTGAAGTTTTCCGGCTTGACTTAGCATGGCCTTTCCAACTAAAGAGATTCTTTGAATCTTTCAACCAATGGAGCCAGAATGACTCAGAGGTTTCAAACAGGTAGGAGGTAGGTTACAGGAAGGAATCCACTCTGCACCCTTGATTCATGATTTAGCATGTCATAGTTAAGTGCAGAAGAAGACAATGAGCTTTTTTAGGTATTCAACTATCAGAAACTCTCCATACTTGTCTAGCAATGTATGGTTTTACCAGCCACCAGTGGCTTTACATAGTGTCATCAATGAACTGATTGGAGAACACAGATTGCCCGAAGAAGGTTTAAGACCATAAAGAAATTTGAAGTCAACCAATTTTCCCGGTTCTGCTAGACTTTCAACATAATAGTGAATAAAATAGAATGGGATCTACGCATAGACCTGGAGTGCTTTTGGGAAAGGAGTGGGAGCTCAAACCATGGTAAATCTGAACCATAAGTTATTAGTAAATTTAGGTATACTAATTACAAAACAAAGCCTTTAAAATTTCAAATAAGAAAGTCTCTAGTCGCTCTATCATAAGCTTTTTGAAATATGAGCTTTAATAAAAGCCAAGTCTCAATAATAGGAGTGAATATTCCTCATGAATATAGTAACAATGGAGATGAAATTTGTCTACAGGACAAAGCCGTTACGATGAGGAAAATCAGAGGAAAGGAAAAAGTGTTAACGTAATCTTGGGTTTAGACCTTGAATGAGATTTTATAAATTCTGAGGAGGCTTATAGGCCTAAAAGCCTCAAAATTATTAGCTCCAGGTTTCTTCAGAATAAGAACCAAGAAGGTAGCATTTAATTCTTTTAGAAGATTTCTGGAGCCAAAAATTCTTTAACAGTATTTACCACATCTTCAACAATCTCCCAAAGCCATTGAAAGAAAAATGAGAAACCTTCCAGTCCGGAGGCTTCTCTATGAGAAAAAGACAGCCTTGACTTCTAGTTGGTAGGGATAAATCCAAAAGAGTTATTTTTCATTGACAATTCTTGTGTATTCCACGCTAAATGATCATATCATTTTAGTTTCTTCCTCATGGCAAAGAAGAGTGTTTAAGGAACTTCCTTTCTTTAATATCTCCTCCATCCTCATGCACAGTTCGATCCTTCAATTTGGAATGTTTTGTTTCACAGGCTCACATGTTTCCAAACTGAGAAGATGAAAGTGTGTTATTTCTAGATGTGAAGAACTCAGATCTTTATCTCCAAAATTCTCTTCGCCTTGATTATGTTATGCATCTTTGTGAGGATCTCATTCTCTTTTTCCTTAGTATCATTCAAATAGCCCTCCTGAATTTTAAATTGAACTTCTCCCAATTCCATCTGAAGATCAAACTTAATCCTAAAGATATTCCCAAAAGATTCCTTCCATTTTGGTGTTCCTTCATGCTTTTTAGTAGCTCTCTAAACATATATGATTCCATGGGAATTCTTATATTCCACCATTTCCTTATTTCCTCTTTAAGAGCAAGGTGAGAACTCCACATTTTTTCAAATCTGAAAGGAGTGTTCCTCTTCTTTTTTATTGGATCCGCAATGAAACTGATAGGAAAATGATAAGAACCTATTCTAGTAAGAGCTCTAAGGGAGTAGTAATAGTCAAAGTACCAATGATTGGAAATTAAACATCTATCTAATCTGACCTATATGAGATCCGACCCCTTTCTGCGATTAGACTAGGTAAAGGAGGCTCCTTGGAGATCCATGTCAATCAATCCTTGATTATCAATGAAATTCTAAAGATTCTCTTTTCTTTCTAGATTGATCTGGGATCCCCCAAATTTTTCTCCATACATAAGGGGTGTGTTGAAATCCCCCATAACAATCCAAGCTTCACTATCAAAAATCCTCCTAAAAGAAGCTAATTCTAACCAAAAAGATTTTCTCATTCCTTTTCCATTAGGAGCATAAATGTTCAACTGAATCCAACTGAAGTTATCTCTTATATGAGTAAATCTAGTTGCTATATGATTTGTACCTTCCAAGATCGGAACACCTCTGATTATGTGACTATTCCAGAAAGTCATAAGACCTCCAGAAGCTCCACTCGAGTTATTACCCTGGTTACTGTAATACTGGAACAATTTCATCTTTTCAAATTTCTCCTTTGGCATTTTAGTTTCCTGAATTAAAAGAATATCTGGCTTGTGATCTCTAATGAAATTGCGGAGAACATCCTACTTGTGGGGGCTATTGAGTCCCTTGATATTCCAGGACATAATCTTCATTATATACCAGGGGAGTTAAGACATTCTGGGATGGTTTTTTGAGACCCATCTGCAATATCCTGAAAGCTGTTCAACTCTCTTTTCTTTTTCGAAGACTTTTTGCCTCTTGAGTTCTTTACTGCTCCACAGTCTGCCTTGACTCTTGATCTGGTAGAAATGCTACTTGGGGTCTTCCACTGAGTATTTTTTTCTTTTTTCTTCTTTAATATATTCTCCTCTTTATCAGTCTCTTCTTTGCTATCCATCTCTCTATTGGATTCCCAGTCCTTATCATTTGGTATCCTTTGTTCCTAGGGTAAAGTGTCCATGTTACCGTTCTTTTGACTAGACAAGATATTACTGGACAGCTCTGTTGTGTGATTTAGGTTTTCAAGGGAATCCAAAACCCTATCTGGGGATTTAGGATCCGTCACATACACTGCTCCCTGAGGGGGAAGATTATCAGGGGATGAGGATGGAAAAGGAATGTTCAGTTCCAGGGACAAGCCCTCATTAGGAATATCCTCCAGACCCAGAAAAACTTTAATTCTGTCAGAAGGGATTGTCATTTGGGATGAGGTAGCAAAAAGGTTTAGATCACCTTCACCAACTAAGGTGTCATCATCAGACTCCCTTTCCTTTGATGGGGATGTCTTAACAAGATTCGTGTGATGAAGATCACAAGGGATCTCACCTTTAGATTCCATAACCACTTCAATCTCTGGAGAGATTCTCTGAGTTTCAGACGCCATATTTTCCAATACCTTCTCATTGTTTTCCTTCCTTTCTCCTCCTAAATCATTCTTTTTTTCCACTCCTTTTTTCTAGGTCCTGCTGGTTTTTCTTTCTTTGAGGTGGCATTTAGGGGGCATTTTTTTGCCCAGTGACCAGATTTCCTACACTTGAAGCAAGCAAACAGAATGGTTTCAAACTCTATATTTTGCACCCAAGATCCCAGTTTAGATTGAATCTCGATCGAAGATGGAAGATCTGCTTCCTGGGATACTCCCACACATATCCTCGCAAAGACCATTCTCTTTCTAGCCACTATCATTGAATCAATAGAGAGAAGCTCCCCAAAGGAACTCGCAACACCATGAAATACATCTTCACTCCAATACTCTAGGGGCAGGCCTAGAAGTCTAACCCAAACTGGGACATTCTCAAAGATGGAGTCCGATAGATCTAAGTTGGAAGACCACTTTTTTAGGGCCAGGGATGATTTCCCTATCACCCAGCGGCCACCACTTCTAATAGCCATGATGTCCTCTCTGCAAGTAAAATCAAACATTAAAAAACCCTTTGGAAGAGCAGCAACTGAAACTTTCCCACTAGTTCTCCATTTATTTTTAACAAACTCCCTGACCACTTCGATATTTGGTCTAGGGCCCATAAACTTTCCTACCAGAGTTCGATCCATAAGAGCAATATTATGGTCAACGAGCAGATCTAGAATAGAGATAGCAAACTTACCTCTTACTGGAGACAAAATGTTTTGCACTGGAGGGAAAGAAGATTTTCTGTTAGGTTTTACCCCGAACAGAGAAGTCTAGGGTTTACGATTGCCTCCTGAGCCTACTGTGGTCCCCATACCCCCTTTAGCTTTCTCATTTTTACTGGGAGATGCTGCAGGGTTAATCTTCAGATTTTCCTTTCCCCCAGGTTCCACCTGTATTTTGTTTCCGGAGTCCACATCATCCTGGTCATCCTTACCTTTCTTTTGATGCGACTCCGGCTCCTAATTCGACTGTAGATTTCCTGAACTTTCTCTGATTCCTTTTCTATTGCTTTGAATTTCAAAACTCCTATTCTCCCGCCCGTGCTCATGCTCATGTTTCGCCGTTATATATATTAATGAAATTTGTTAATGATAGCTTCATTTGTCTTTTGTCATTTTCAGATAATGTGTGAATTTGTTTTATGCTTCAGTTCAATGAATTGATTAAATGCCAAAACAATCTCATTTGTTTGTAAGAAAGGAATATAGGATTTACTAAGGAAGTGATATTATGTAGACACAATGAGTTAGATGTTACAAAGTGACACGAGCTAATGGTCCAATAATTTCTGAGCTTTAATCAAAATTGTATTACCGATTGATTACCAATTATAACTTATTTTTTGCCTTAGATAAAGCAATGATTACCTTGTTAGTCTATCTTATGGTTAGTTGAGCCAGCATTGAATTGGGCCTAGGATTCAAGATGAAGAATGATTCAAAATACTTAAAATTACAATGTCCCAACTCTAAGTATGAAGGAGCACTCCTTGAAAATAAGTAACACTTTTATCTATGGTGTTCTGAGATTTTGATAAGGTGATTTTCATGGAATTGTACATTTGTGTGAAGAAATATTCATGACCAAGCATGAAATAATATGAGTATATATGGGATTACCCTCCTTGGGTCTCATAGAGCCCAAAGAGAAAAAGTAAAGTAGTAATTACTCTACTTACGTGTTGGCCAATCCTCAACCTAGCTGATAATTGGGTCGTGGCAAGCTCATAGGTTAGGACTGAGATTAATTTTGGTTCTAAACAATAGCTAACAAAAATGGTGACTCCGCTGGGGACACCTTTGTATCCTTGATACAAATGTGTCGAAGAGCATTTAAAAAGAGTCAAATCAAAATGAACATTCGGTTCAAATGTTGAAGAAGAACCAAAAATGCAAAGTAGTTTGTTATAGCCCTAAGGTGACTTTGCTGGAAGAACTTAGATAAAGATATCCCTGCTTCAAAGGTTTTCCTCTTGTTGAAGAGGTGGGGACTCTTCTCTACAATTTCTACACTTGAAAGGTTGTTGTTTGTTGTTGTAATCCAAAAAGGCTCTACTTAAAGTTGTGGTAACTAGAGATGTGAAGGTACATAGTTTTCTGCATATTTTCATTTATTGAACCTATCGTATGGATTGCAATTGCTATTCCATTTAAAGTTGTACTCACAAAGTAGCAAGTATGAATGGTTAGAATGAGGTAGTATATCTCAAGGATTACTATCTATTTGTAGTTATTCTTCATATTGTCATAGTTGTGATTGTGTATAACTAGTTAAAACTAGATTTGCATACATCCATGTATTATAAAAGAGAAATAACCATGCTACTAGAAACTTGGATGCATATTGTAAAAATGCTTCACAAGTCTGAAAATCCTCAAACAGTTGAAACCCCAAAGTATAGGAACCTAAGTGTGAATAAGCCTAGTGTTAGGTCAGAATGGAAATTTGTATTCAAAAGAGGAGTTAAGGAGTTAAACAAAAGGCATCTGATGGCTATACAAGCCCAGTTAAGTAATAATCATGCTAGATATGTTAACCAAATTTCTGCACCTTTTGTCAATTCATTTGACTCATTATATGACCAATTAGACTTGTCATGGATTGATTATAAGGTTAAAAGTATGCCATCTCAAGTCTATAAGCAGATGTCTATGTTTGATGGATGCAATGTGTGTGAAGGGGATGCACATGTCCAAAGTTTCTATAATTTCATGGTGAAACATTCATTTAGAGATCAAGATATGTGGATGATATTTTTTTTCAGATCTCTTGAAGCTAAAGTTGGGGATTGGTACTTAGGTTTTCCTGAGAAGTCCTTTTCCTATTAGGATAAACTAGTGGATGCTTATAGAGAAGAATTTGCAAAAGAACCTTTTGATCTTGTCACAAAGTTAAAATAGCTTAAGAAACAAGATGAAGAGTCAAGTGTTTCTTTCAGTCACAAATTTTCCATTTCTCTTGCACTAATCCTTGAAAGTTTCAGACCTAGTATGTTAGATTGCATTCATACATGTATTTTTGAAGCTTTTGAGGAGGGATCTAGTGCATTGATTAAAGATTTTGAGATTTTGAATATGCAAATGGCTTACACATGTTTAGACAATATGGAAAAAATAAGGAATGAATATGTGCAAGATCTGTTGTCTTTAATTGTGGATAAACATGTTGATGAAAGCAACAGATGTGTGGATATAAATGATCAAATGTCTTCAGTTTTAAATATAGGAAAGTGCATTCTTGAGAAGGAAGAGGTTAAGAGTGTTTCCATGTGCAAGATTTGTTGTCTTCAATTGTGGATAAACATGTTGATGAAAGCAGTAGATGTGTGGATATAAATGATCAAATTTCTTCAGTTTTAAATATAGGAAAGTGCATTCTTGAGAAGGAAGAGGTTAAGAGTGTTTCCATGTTAACCAATGATGCTCAAAATAGTGATAATGCTTCTCTTTACTTTCAAGAAGATATAAGTGGTCAATTCAATGATGAAACCCAGTCTATGAAGTTTCCATATTTTGATAGTGGTAATATCTTGGTTTGTCCTGAGTTACAACTTGGTAAGGAATGTTTTTCTACTAGAGAAAAAGAGGAAGAAATGGTTGACATAATTGACTAGGATTG
>VDFB02271358.1:456081978-456125935 GCA_007258455.2 Sequoia sempervirens
GAATATCTGGCTTGTGATCTCTAATGAAATTGCGGAGAACATCCTACTTGTGGGGGCTATTGAGTCCCTTGATATTCCAGGACATAATCTTCATTATATACCAGGGGAGTTAAGACATTCTGGGATGGTTTTTTGAGACCCATCTGCAATATCCTGAAAGCTGTTCAACTCTCTTTTCTTTTTCGAAGACTTTTTGCCTCTTGAGTTCTTTACTGCTCCACAGTCTGCCTTGACTCTTGATCTGGTAGAAATGCTACTTGGGGTCTTCCACTGAGTATTTTTTTCTTTTTTCTTCTTTAATATATTCTCCTCTTTATCAGTCTCTTCTTTGCTATCCATCTCTCTATTGGATTCCCAGTCCTTATCATTTGGTATCCTTTGTTCCTAGGGTAAAGTGTCCATGTTACCGTTCTTTTGACTAGACAAGATATTACTGGACAGCTCTGTTGTGTGATTTAGGTTTTCAAGGGAATCCAAAACCCTATCTGGGGATTTAGGATCCGTCACATACACTGCTCCCTGAGGGGGAAGATTATCAGGGGATGAGGATGGAAAAGGAATGTTCAGTTCCAGGGACAAGCCCTCATTAGGAATATCCTCCAGACCCAGAAAAACTTTAATTCTGTCAGAAGGGATTGTCATTTGGGATGAGGTAGCAAAAAGGTTTAGATCACCTTCACCAACTAAGGTGTCATCATCAGACTCCCTTTCCTTTGATGGGGATGTCTTAACAAGATTCGTGTGATGAAGATCACAAGGGATCTCACCTTTAGATTCCATAACCACTTCAATCTCTGGAGAGATTCTCTGAGTTTCAGACGCCATATTTTCCAATACCTTCTCATTGTTTTCCTTCCTTTCTCCTCCTAAATCATTCTTTTTTTCCACTCCTTTTTTCTAGGTCCTGCTGGTTTTTCTTTCTTTGAGGTGGCATTTAGGGGGCATTTTTTTGCCCAGTGACCAGATTTCCTACACTTGAAGCAAGCAAACAGAATGGTTTCAAACTCTATATTTTGCACCCAAGATCCCAGTTTAGATTGAATCTCGATCGAAGATGGAAGATCTGCTTCCTGGGATACTCCCACACATATCCTCGCAAAGACCATTCTCTTTCTAGCCACTATCATTGAATCAATAGAGAGAAGCTCCCCAAAGGAACTCGCAACACCATGAAATACATCTTCACTCCAATACTCTAGGGGCAGGCCTAGAAGTCTAACCCAAACTGGGACATTCTCAAAGATGGAGTCCGATAGATCTAAGTTGGAAGACCACTTTTTTAGGGCCAGGGATGATTTCCCTATCACCCAGCGGCCACCACTTCTAATAGCCATGATGTCCTCTCTGCAAGTAAAATCAAACATTAAAAAACCCTTTGGAAGAGCAGCAACTGAAACTTTCCCACTAGTTCTCCATTTATTTTTAACAAACTCCCTGACCACTTCGATATTTGGTCTAGGGCCCATAAACTTTCCTACCAGAGTTCGATCCATAAGAGCAATATTATGGTCAACGAGCAGATCTAGAATAGAGATAGCAAACTTACCTCTTACTGGAGACAAAATGTTTTGCACTGGAGGGAAAGAAGATTTTCTGTTAGGTTTTACCCCGAACAGAGAAGTCTAGGGTTTACGATTGCCTCCTGAGCCTACTGTGGTCCCCATACCCCCTTTAGCTTTCTCATTTTTACTGGGAGATGCTGCAGGGTTAATCTTCAGATTTTCCTTTCCCCCAGGTTCCACCTGTATTTTGTTTCCGGAGTCCACATCATCCTGGTCATCCTTACCTTTCTTTTGATGCGACTCCGGCTCCTAATTCGACTGTAGATTTCCTGAACTTTCTCTGATTCCTTTTCTATTGCTTTGAATTTCAAAACTCCTATTCTCCCGCCCGTGCTCATGCTCATGTTTCGCCGTTATATATATTAATGAAATTTGTTAATGATAGCTTCATTTGTCTTTTGTCATTTTCAGATAATGTGTGAATTTGTTTTATGCTTCAGTTCAATGAATTGATTAAATGCCAAAACAATCTCATTTGTTTGTAAGAAAGGAATATAGGATTTACTAAGGAAGTGATATTATGTAGACACAATGAGTTAGATGTTACAAAGTGACACGAGCTAATGGTCCAATAATTTCTGAGCTTTAATCAAAATTGTATTACCGATTGATTACCAATTATAACTTATTTTTTGCCTTAGATAAAGCAATGATTACCTTGTTAGTCTATCTTATGGTTAGTTGAGCCAGCATTGAATTGGGCCTAGGATTCAAGATGAAGAATGATTCAAAATACTTAAAATTACAATGTCCCAACTCTAAGTATGAAGGAGCACTCCTTGAAAATAAGTAACACTTTTATCTATGGTGTTCTGAGATTTTGATAAGGTGATTTTCATGGAATTGTACATTTGTGTGAAGAAATATTCATGACCAAGCATGAAATAATATGAGTATATATGGGATTACCCTCCTTGGGTCTCATAGAGCCCAAAGAGAAAAAGTAAAGTAGTAATTACTCTACTTACGTGTTGGCCAATCCTCAACCTAGCTGATAATTGGGTCGTGGCAAGCTCATAGGTTAGGACTGAGATTAATTTTGGTTCTAAACAATAGCTAACAAAAATGGTGACTCCGCTGGGGACACCTTTGTATCCTTGATACAAATGTGTCGAAGAGCATTTAAAAAGAGTCAAATCAAAATGAACATTCGGTTCAAATGTTGAAGAAGAACCAAAAATGCAAAGTAGTTTGTTATAGCCCTAAGGTGACTTTGCTGGAAGAACTTAGATAAAGATATCCCTGCTTCAAAGGTTTTCCTCTTGTTGAAGAGGTGGGGACTCTTCTCTACAATTTCTACACTTGAAAGGTTGTTGTTTGTTGTTGTAATCCAAAAAGGCTCTACTTAAAGTTGTGGTAACTAGAGATGTGAAGGTACATAGTTTTCTGCATATTTTCATTTATTGAACCTATCGTATGGATTGCAATTGCTATTCCATTTAAAGTTGTACTCACAAAGTAGCAAGTATGAATGGTTAGAATGAGGTAGTATATCTCAAGGATTACTATCTATTTGTAGTTATTCTTCATATTGTCATAGTTGTGATTGTGTATAACTAGTTAAAACTAGATTTGCATACATCCATGTATTATAAAAGAGAAATAACCATGCTACTAGAAACTTGGATGCATATTGTAAAAATGCTTCACAAGTCTGAAAATCCTCAAACAGTTGAAACCCCAAAGTATAGGAACCTAAGTGTGAATAAGCCTAGTGTTAGGTCAGAATGGAAATTTGTATTCAAAAGAGGAGTTAAGGAGTTAAACAAAAGGCATCTGATGGCTATACAAGCCCAGTTAAGTAATAATCATGCTAGATATGTTAACCAAATTTCTGCACCTTTTGTCAATTCATTTGACTCATTATATGACCAATTAGACTTGTCATGGATTGATTATAAGGTTAAAAGTATGCCATCTCAAGTCTATAAGCAGATGTCTATGTTTGATGGATGCAATGTGTGTGAAGGGGATGCACATGTCCAAAGTTTCTATAATTTCATGGTGAAACATTCATTTAGAGATCAAGATATGTGGATGATATTTTTTTTCAGATCTCTTGAAGCTAAAGTTGGGGATTGGTACTTAGGTTTTCCTGAGAAGTCCTTTTCCTATTAGGATAAACTAGTGGATGCTTATAGAGAAGAATTTGCAAAAGAACCTTTTGATCTTGTCACAAAGTTAAAATAGCTTAAGAAACAAGATGAAGAGTCAAGTGTTTCTTTCAGTCACAAATTTTCCATTTCTCTTGCACTAATCCTTGAAAGTTTCAGACCTAGTATGTTAGATTGCATTCATACATGTATTTTTGAAGCTTTTGAGGAGGGATCTAGTGCATTGATTAAAGATTTTGAGATTTTGAATATGCAAATGGCTTACACATGTTTAGACAATATGGAAAAAATAAGGAATGAATATGTGCAAGATCTGTTGTCTTTAATTGTGGATAAACATGTTGATGAAAGCAACAGATGTGTGGATATAAATGATCAAATGTCTTCAGTTTTAAATATAGGAAAGTGCATTCTTGAGAAGGAAGAGGTTAAGAGTGTTTCCATGTTAACCAATTATGCTCAAAATAGTGATAATGCTTCTCTTTACTTTCAAGAAGATATAAGTGGTCAATTCAATGATGAAACCTAGTCTATGAAGTTTCCATATTTTGATAGTGGTAATATCTTGGTTTTTACTGAGTTACAACTTGGGAAGGAATGTTTTTCTACTGGAGGAAAAGAGGAAGAAATGGTTGACATAATTGACTAGGATTGTGGTTTGTTGAATAGTGATCAAATTTCAAGTTTTCTAACCATTGAATATCAGAAGTATGCACATATGAGTAGCCCTCAGATATTATGTAATGGTCACATTGATTTTGATAGTGATAATAATCTTTATTATAAAAGATATGAAAAATGGGTATCTGATATTCCTTCCAGTTATGAACAAGCTTGTCACCATGGTGATAATTTGGGTAATAATAAACAACCATTTTATTTTAATGATGCATTGTATGATGAGCATGAAAATATGCGGGGTGATGCAAATTCAAAAACTTGTGTTGATAAGTTGAGAACAACAGATAGTCATGAAGCTTGTATATCTAGAGTAAACAAGCTTTTGAAATTTTTGATGCAGATTGGGATAAGTATCTGTATCCTAAGTTAGATTAGCCTAGTTAAGAATCTTTCCATGTAGATATGGATGCTAGCTTCAAAGAGAAATCAGATTACCTTTTGGAACCATAATTACTCAATTTTGAACAAGCTATGAATTTTGAAGATGTTGACATTTTATGTTTAGAGGATATCAAAGTGATCAAGAATAAGGATAGGGTAGAGATTCTTGATGATTCTCTACACCAACATGTTGAGGAATAGAAACAGGGTGTTCCAATTATATATGAGTGTATATATTTTCATACACTTGGAGATAGTTTGCATAATATGCATAATATTTCAATTAGTTCTCATGATTGTTTCACCTTTGATATGCAAACTACTAATCAGATAGAGCTTGATGATCCCAGCTATATGGCAGAGTATGAGTGCTAATTTTTTTAGCTGGATAGAAATTTCTTATAGTGTGGTAATGAGAAAAACATCAAGGGAAGTTGTTTTCAAATTTACAATATTTTGAATGACAAAGCTTATGAGTCATGACCACATAATAATCAATATTTTAAGGGTATGCTTGATTCTTAGATGTAGGGTAATTGTGAAACTGTTGATAATACTATACCTATTAAGTTATTAAGAGATGCTAGCATATTGAATCAAGCATATACCAGTAATTTCTTTAGATTGGATTCAGTGAGGTGTGATGAAAATTTTGTCTATGACAGAGGTAAGTAAAGGCCTATAGTTTTTGGTGGTCTTGGGCCATCAAATATAGCTTGAATTTTCAAGATAAAGTAGTTGGGGGTAGAGATGAATTTTTGACTCTGTTGCCCAATGGAGTAGGAACTTGGTCTACTCCTCTAGAGGATCTGAATTCTTGCTCTATTCACTAAGGAACAAATGTCCCAAGAAAGAGCCACTGATGGTACTTTCAAAATTTTGAAAAATTCTAATGTGCTCATGTTAAAACCTTAAGAAATTTTACCTAAAAATATTTGTTACAATTGTTGTAGGGTTCTTATATGAGATTTAGGATTTTTTTTGCTTTTTAATCACTGGGTGTTCTATGCTATCATTTACTGGTATTTCTTGTTGTCAGTCACAAAGAATCTTCTCATGAACGTAAAATATCATCATGTGACTAACCTTTCCTATGTCTAGGTTTGAATCACCTAACTCCTACATCCATTGTATTGCATGGTTTGTAAGTCTTCAACCTACTATTCTCATGTCGTCCTAGGGAAGCCCCCTTTCTTAAAAAAACTAAAAAGCACATGCTTAGAAAGTTCCCACTTATGTCCTGATGGCCTTCATATTTATATCACTCATCACTAATTTATTCATTGATTCACAATTTGAATTAAAGATGAGTGATGGAATGATGCCTTCCCTTTGATATCACTCATCACTAATGGCTTTTGAGCCTTCAAAATTGCAATAGCGATGAGCGATGTGATGAGATTTCTTATATATCGCTCGATCAAGGATATGTTTTAACTGTAAAGTTTCATATTAGTGATACGCGATGGACATTCAAAGTTGTAAATATTCTCATCACTAATTACTTGCAAAACATATGAGGATAATTAGCGATGGATGAAGACCTTATGTAATAACTTCATCGCTCATCGCAGATTTGATTTAGAACTTGGGTTTTGAATTAGTGAGAAGCGATGGAGGACATTTAAAGGGTTTTATCTCTCACTAATGTGATATGATCATACGAGTGATGTTTGTTTAATGTAGGTTGTATGTTTCCAAATCTGGTGCTGACACAACATGATCTCTCGTCACAGATAAAGTCTTAAGAGAAAGGTTTGAATTAGTGATGTGCGATGGAAGGATGAATGTGACCAAGGGTTAAGCCACATAACTAGGGGCTAGAAAACATCATTGGTATGTTGACATCACTGATGGAGCTAGGTGAAGATAAAGTAGATCAGAAATAAGCGATGACCATAAATGAAAAAGACAATCCGACATGATCCTGGGGTTATCGCACAGATCAAAAAGGAAAGCGATCGGAGAAATGGAGAACCGTTGACAAAGTCTGATAGTAAGATGATCTAATGGACAAAAAATAATTGCAATGAATAGCCTCATCTCTAAATTGTACCCTAAATCTTGGGGAGAATCAGCGATGAAGTGTATAGAGAAAGTTTCTCTCCAAGAAAATAGTCTTATGTACTTCACCGATATTAATGAAAATTATGAATTAAGTTTGAGATACATGCTAATTGTTAGATCAGCTATGATTAATCAAAGTTAGAGGGGAACATGGAATCATTTGAAATAGCCTTGCCATTTTCAAGGGGCAAGTTGATAATGGTAAAAAAAAAGGTTCATGGCCACCATAGATGAAGTTTTCATTTCTCTAAGATGAACGGTCCAGATGCATAGTTAAACTAAATACTTACCAATTCACTCATGTAGGGAATTCTCAATCATTAATTCTGTATGCTCAAATTTTCTATTTAATGCAGGTTGACCACTGTTTTATTCACACTATCTTTTCAAATTGCAGAAGAAGGTATGTGTAGTAGAGGCGATTGAGATTTCCTAAGTAGAGTTTTAATGTTTTCATCTTGAGATAATTGGTATGAGATTAGGTTCTCTGGTCTATTTGGGATTTCTATTGCTCGAGTTGTCTACAATTGTTGGGATTGGGTTGCTTCTCTTGTGGGTCTTTACTCTAGAACCTTTTTAATTATCTCTATGCTAGATCTAGAAAGAAAATGGAAAAAGCTAGTGCATCATTTCCACCTGTTAGGAGGTCAAGCAGCTGGCTAATTGTGTTTGAATATCATGAAGACATAGCTAAGCAAGAAGTCATGGCTTCTCCTGAGATTGCAAAGGATAAAAGGAGGGCTAGGGGCCATAAAAAGAAGTCAATTGTGTAGAGTACATACTGCTTGAGGAATAGGACCCTTTCAAGTGAAGTGGTCAAATGCAAAGGAAAGGAATTGGCACTACTAGTGAAGAAGGATAGAAAGAAGGAGAAGAGTCATAGGGCCAGCTTGGGTAAGCACAACTCTCCTATCATGCTTTTGAACTCTCCTTCGGATGTTGAAGTTGATACCGATTCAGACTATGGCCAGTACCTACATTCCCAGGTGCCATATGGGAGTTCTGATGATGACATGTTGGTGATACCTCCAATTGCATCGAGGACAAGGAGTGGTCAGACATTTTTGGATGCCGACGACTCTGAATAGGGTCACCTCATATTTTTAGTTTTTGATGACACCACGGTTTTTGCATAGGAGGTATTTTTATATTTTTGTGGTTTTTCTTTCATACTGATGTGGATGGTCTTCAAAGTGAATATGAACCAAATCCTTTTAGTTTTAAATAATGAATGTTGTGACAATGACGGTTAATATTCTGCGCATGTTTTTTGCCTCCCCTATTTTAAAATGATTATGTATGAAACCACCTAGGGAGTGCTTCGAGGAAATTAGTTAGAATTAGGTTTTTGAAATGAACTCAAATAAAATTGAAATTGTAATTTAGCTGGGTGCTTGTTGCTCCCTTGTTTATATAAAGGGGATTTGATGGCTGAAAAAAGAGAGAGTTCATAATTTTGAGTCTAGACATGGTCATAGTAGATCCTAAGCTCTAATACCAGGATAGAATGTAAATAGATACCCTAGTGGATATATCAGAAGCAAGTCTAAGATGAAAGTTATACTGTGTATAAATCTTAAATATTTTTTAGAAAGAAGTACCAAAAATTGAAGAAGAATTTTAGTTTTAGAATATTGCTTTCCTATGTATTTTCTTCCAAGTTATGAATGAAATTTGTTAATGACAGCTTCATTTGTCTTTTTTCATTTGCACATAATGTGTGAATTTTTTTTATGCTTTAATTCAATGAATTGATTAAATGTTGAAACAAGCTCATTAGTTTGTAAGAAAGGAATATAGAATTTAGTAAGGAAGTGATATTCTATAGACATAGTGAGTTAGATGTTACAAAGTGACACTCTAATGGTCCACTAATTTTTGAGCTTCAATCAAAATTATATTACAGATTGATTACCATTTATAACTTATTTTTTGCCTTAGATAAAGCAATGATTATCTTGTTAGTTTATCTTATGGGCAGTTGAGCCATCATTGAATTGGGCCTAGGATTCAAGATGAAGAATGATTTGAAATAATTCAAATTACAATGTCCCAACTCTAAGTATGAAGGGGAACTCCTTGAAAATAAGTAACCCTTCTATCTAAGGTTTGTTAAGCTTTTGATAAGGTGATTTTCATGGAATTGTGCATCTATGTGAGCAAATACTCTTGACCAAGCATGAAAAATATGAGTATATATGGGATTACCCTCCTTGGGTCTCACAGAGCCCGAAGAGAAGAAGTAAACTAGTAATTACTCTACTTAAGTGTTGGCCAATCCTCAACCTAGCTAATAATTGGGTCATGGAAAGCTCATAGGTTAGGACTGAGATTAAATTTGGTTCTAAAAAAATAACCAACACATTGCAAAGGATTTGTGTTCTTGTAAAGAAACCAATCCTTCTCACAAACACACAACCCATTCATCTAACTTGGAATATTGTTATGGTATCAGTTATAATCTTCCTCCTACACATGGATGCAATGAACACATGAGCAACATCGACACATCATACTCTGTCAAGAAATATCTTGGGGTATATCCCTTATTTCCACTTTCATCAAATAATTTGCACAATAATAACATTCAACTTGTCAAGGAGTGTGGTGCTCTTCCTTGTGTGGAAACACCTAATTCCTTTACTTGATAATTACTTTCATTCTATTTGGCTCACCTTTGTTCTATAGTAAGTGGGGCCAAGGGGTTCAATATCCTTTTCCTCGTATGCCACTTTCCATTGTCTCTTTTGACTCATCGTTACCCTTTCATGAACATATAAGATCAAGCTTTCGATGTGGACGACATGTCTTAAGATTGACTTGCATGTGACATACTCCCTTTCTTAATGATATAGCTTATTGAAAACATATGACTTGGCATATTGCTTTTCAAATAAGCTCTCCTACTCTCTTCTACATTAAAGAAATTGTGCATAGTAATGGTGTTAACAACCGCTTTAAAGTGGGGGCCATACATAGGCAACATCTTTGTGTAAATTTCATGGTGTGATTTACTTTTTCTTGTGATTTTTCCTCTTCTTGGTGGTGTCATTGCGTTTGATGCCTTCCAAGAGTGTACAATCAACTGAAGTGGCCTAATGTGAACAAGGCATCCCATGGATAACGATCTAACACCCTGACTTATCCTCTCTTGGAGACATTAGGCACAATGCTCCCTAAGAAGAAGACCTTCATGAACAAAGAAAAATCCCCTTTTCATTGTGGTGCCTTATCAATGTTATCAGGAGAATAACTTTGGTATGGTTAGTATAATGGGAAGCTAACACACTGGCATGACTTTCTCATTATACAGTGGGAAGCTGACACATTTCCATGACAATCTCACTAAACCACTTCTTTGGGACATTTCACCCCTTGGATGACTTGATGTTTTGTGGCCCCAGAGTGAGTGCATCGTTTCCACCCCATTTTTCCTTTAGTTCTTGCCATTGTACGATTATGTATCTTGATGGTTTGACTTAGGATCTTGGATCTTGTGGGCTTGAATGCCTTCTTGATCTTTGTCATTCTTTTTCATCTACATCTGTACACTCAGATCTCTCTTGAATGTCTACTTTAGTGTGAGTTTGAAGCAAGTTCATCCTCTCACTAAAGTGGGGGCTAAATGTACCGTAGAAAAAAGGACCTCTTGCTTGACATGGAATTAATTCATCATAAATTGGACTTAATGAGGCCTTGATTTGGTGTTACGAGGTGTTTTACACATCCACACTAGGTCTTGGACCCTTGCAAACTAAATAAAATACATTTATTGATGTCTTGTAAAGGTGTTGTAAAGGACATTCATGCTTTTCTAGACTTAATGATCCCATTTTCCCTTAATTCAACATTATGAAATTTATTTAATTGCATCTTCACATCAATCTAGAATGCTTGTGAAATAAACTTAATGATATTCTAGTGTTGTAATGTGTTTTACACATTCACATTAGTTCTTGTGCCTTTCTAGGACGTGTGGAGCTCATTTTAGTGTTGTAAAGTGTATTTAACCACACTTTTACATTGAATTTTGTGTCCCAATCCCTAATTGAACTTTACATCATCATTAATAGGCCCCTATTACCCCAAATTGTGCATCTCAAGGAAATATTTGATCAGATAACTGACAAAGTCATCATAAAAACCTTATTTCCTTATTTTCTAGCATCTTAGATGACAAAATGGCCCTTGCAGGACCCATTTGCCATCCATGGTGAATTAGTCCCATCCAGGTGGGACCCGTTCGCCATGTGTGGTGAATGAGTCCCATTTGGGCCAATTTTGACCTTTGAGCAGGAAAAACTAAAGTTTAAATTTATTATTTTCACATGTCGGCCTTAGGGATCCAATTTACAGGCTAATAAGGTGATTTGCTTATAAAATAGAGTCTCTAAACCCTAAATCATAACCATTCTTCATTATTCATCCATCATTGTTCCATTTCAAAAGAAGCAAGTTAGGGTTTATTCATTTGAAGTCATTAAGATAGCAATTTTAGACATTCAAGGGTAGATTCTTCATGATTTGTTACAGACATTCAAGATCAAACATCATGGAAAGGTATTGACTTCATTGTTCCATGCTTTATTACCTTCTTTCATCATTTTGGTTTAATTATCTAAAAGGGGTTTGACCAAGGAAAACCTCCATGCCCTAACATCCAACATTTCTCTTTCACTTGTGTGTTTTTAGATTTAGACATGTTCAAAGCTTGAAAATCATTATGAATCAAGTTGCAAAGTTGTTTAGGTCTACCCTTCATTGTATAAGGTAAAATATCCATCAAAAGTCACTTTTAGACCTGAAAATCAGAGTTTTGAAAGTGGACACTTGTAGAAATCCTAAGTGCAGATTGAGAGCTCTTGTTTCCTCTTTTGAATATTCATAAATTAAAAAGTGGATTCATTCACCATGGGTGTTGAATGAGTACCACTTCTAGGCCTATTTTTAGTTTTCTTAATTTTCAAACACCCATTTGTCTGAAATGTGCTTTGATTCAGTTTTCCAAAACTCAGACTGATTCGCCCAAAATGGTGAATGAGTCCCACCAGGCCTAAAAATTAGCATCAACAACATTTTTTAAATCAATTCCAAGCTTCATCAATATCTCAAGTGCACACTTACTGTAGACATGGAAAATGTACTAACACCACTTCATCCTGAATCATCCCTTTGTCTAAACCATTTAATCGAATAGCCCTTATTTGATTAAATTCACCAATTTTCCTCTCTTAATTAAATGAATCATTATTTATCTAATTAAGTCTTTCTCTTTTGTTAATTAAATTAATCAATTTGATTTAATTAACCCTAGGTCTCTATTTAATTAAATAATTCATTTTACTTAATTAAATCTCTAAGGTCATCTTATTAAATTAAATAAATTAAACCTTACTTGATTTAATCTAACAATCATCCCCTTTAGTTAAATAAATCAAAATCTTTGTTTAACTAAGTCTAAATCATTTTCCTCTCAACTTTGATTTATTTAAATCCTAAAATCTAAGTCAAAATTGTCAAATCACCTAATCTCCTCTCATTTAATCAAATCCTGATTAAATCTAATCTTAATCCATGTCCAATCCTCTATCTTTTGCCACTTGCACATGAAAATACATTTAATTCATTTATTAAATCTCCATTTTCTCTCAACTTGGCATCTTTAGAGAATATTCCTTCAAATTTGAAAATCGGGCTCCAAGTGGACTTTGTCCTTCCAACAAGGAATTCTCATTCTTCACAGTCCTTGTGGCATTGAGCCAGCAGCAATGAAGTTTATTTATTTTCCCTCTTGCAGTGTTGGCCTCAGAACAATTTCAAATTTCACCCACTGTACTGTATGGGCACAACTCATCAAAATGCACATCCTTTTCCTTAGTCTACATCTCTAATGTTTTGTATTTGGCCATTGCTGTTAGTCCTATTGTCATTTTGGGTATTTTCTCCATCTTAGTTCCTTTCATAAATAAGAGGTTTCTCCCTCATATTTTATCATCCACAATTAAGTTTACTTCATACCCCAAATTTACCCCCAAGCATATCTATTTTCATCAATTTTATCAAAGTCTTAGCTAGATTATGCAAATTTTTCATCATGGAGCTCAAGTGAATCTTCAACAAAGTGGATCAACCTTCATCACTCATTAACATTGCATCATAGGAGTTAGGAAAGGGCCAATTTTCTCACATCAAATCAAGTAACTAATTCCCATGGATCATTGAGAGAGCTCTGCATGTTTTAAACAGGGATTCCACCATTTTATTTTCTTTGTTCTTCTCAATCTCCCTTTCCTATTTAGAGCATTGTAGATGAATCATGGGGAATCTTGATTATCAATGAATCCTGATCGAACCATGCTTCACAGTTTTGGAGGTATTAGGATTGTGGGTCTCCACATCTGGCACCAGGAGGGCTTAACCCCAAGTTTAAATCACGTTTTTATCAAAAATTTTGTGGTTTTTTCTATTTTTGTGTGTTTACAGGGAACTACACCACTATCAGTCCAGCGTTGCCATACAAAATCACTAGTAGTCTAGCGTCGCCATACAACACTGCTTCAAACTTCAAACTGTGTTGTTTTTTCTTTCCCACCCATAATTCAAAAGTTCTAACTTTGTCGCTAGGTCAATCTAAGGTTGTTGACTTTTTAACCCAAATTGCACTACCAGACAAAAAGTTTGATGCAATCATGCTCGCTTTGCTGTAGTATACCACTTGTAGAATTAGCGGTGCCATATAGCACAATAGGCTCTCAAACCTTCACTTGTGTAGACTCCAATCACTGGAGGGAAGTAAAAAGTGAAATTTCAAATTCTTTTATACATGTTCTTTTAAATTTTGGATCATCCCTACACCTTCTGGACTCTACTTGTGCCTTGGGAATTTTTTGTAGGTTGGCTTAATCAAAGGTGAAGAAAAGAAACCTAGTGGAAGTTGCATAATGACATCATCATCTCATGATATCAAGTGTTTTTGAACACTTTAGTGTTTGTTGAACACTCTTAGAGGATTCATAATCTCTCATAAGGATTTGTTTCTTTTCATGTGCTTAGGACATACTAAATTTCTTTTGGGATCTAAAAATAACACTCATGCTTCTCTAATTTTACAAAAGGGCTTAGGAAAGAACTCATTAGACGGGCTTTGAGGATTAACACTGAAATGCACAACTCCATATTTTCCCCATTTTGGTGCTCTAAAAAGAGTCAACCATTTATTTGTAGATTTTAAAACAACAAGTGCTACTTTGTCTTTGTGGAATCACTTTTACCCAAAGTAATATTTCATCAAAAATATGTATGTACTTCATGCCTCACGGTGATATTGAGAATCAAAAGGCCTTTTGGTGACATTAAGTTGCATAAGTAATTACCCACACACTTCAATTTGGATTTTAAAATTGAACAAATCTTGTGAGTGTGAGTGGAGCATATTGCATACATTCTCTCCTTGCTCACGCATCACACTAATTGCCACGGATATGTTTACTCACTTTTGTTTATCTTAGAGGGCTTGCCTTGTGGGTTAAGCATCTAACCATTATCTAATTAAGTCTTTCTCTTTGTTAATTAAATTAATCAATTGACTTGAATAAACCCTTGTGGTCTTCTATTTAATTAAACACCATTTTTACTTTTAATTAAATTCCTACAATATCTTATTAAATTAAATAAATTAAACTCTTACTTGATTTAATTCCAACACCATCCCTTTTAGTTAAATAAATCAAAAATCTTTGTTTAACTTTTGTCTAAATCATTTTCCTCTCAACTTTGGATTTATTTAAACTTCTAAAAATCTTAAGCTTCAAAATTGTCAAATCACTCTAATTTCCTCTCTCATTTAATCAAACTCAATAAACGACCTTAATCCATGTCCAACTTCTATCTTTTGCCACTTGCACATGAAAACGTTATTTAATTCATTTATTAAATCTCCATTTTCTCTCAACTTGGCATCTTTAGAGAATATTCCTTCAAATTTGAAAATCGGGCTCCAAGTGGACTTTGTCCTTCCAACAAGGAATTCATTCCTTCTTATATATCCCTGCATTGAGCCAAGTAGCATTTTAAGCCATTTATTTCCTCCTTGCATGTCATTTCACTATTCTCACTCCACCTAATTTGCATTTATGGGCACAATCATCAAAATGTACATCCTTTTCCCATTCACATCTTGACAAATGGTATTTGGCCATTGGTTGAAAGTTAGTCCCAGATTGCTTCATTTTGGGCATTTCTCCATCTTGTCTTTCTATAAATAAGAGGTTTCTCTCCTCATTTTATCATCCACAATTTGAGCAAGTTTACTATACTCAATTTTATCTTCAAGCATATCTATTTTCATCAATTTTTATCAAAGTCTTAGCTAGGTTATGTAGATTTTTCATCATGGAGCTCTATGTCAATCTTCAACAAAGTGGACTCTCAACCCTTCATCACTCCATCAACATTTATATCATAGGATGTAGGCCAATTTTCACATCAAATTGGCACCACCCCCATGGGATTGAGAGTTTGCATGTTTAAATAGGATTTCAATTACTTTATTTTCTTTGTTCTTCAATTTCTTTCCTATTTGAGCATTGTAGATGAATTTCATGGGGAATCTTGATTATTACATGCATTTGATCTAAGTATATGTTTTCTTATTTTGTTTTGGAGGTATTAGGATTGGGTTTCTACATTTGGCACTAGAAGGAGGGCGAATCTCAAGTTTAAATCACATTTTTATCAAAAATTTCATGCTTTTTTCTATTTTTGTGTGTCTACAGGGAACTGCACTGCTATTAGTCTAGCATCACCATATAGAACCACTAGTAGTCCAACATCACCATACAACACTACTTCAAACTTAAACCACAGCTTTGTCTTTCTCATCCAAAATTCAAAAGTTCTAACTTTTGCCCTGGGTCAATTCAAGAAGACTTTTTAAACCCAAAATTGCACTACCGTGAAATAAAAGTTTGATGCAATCATGCTCCTTTGGTACAGAGACATCACTTGTAGAATTAGTGGTGCCATATAGCACTATTAGGTTCCTCAAACTGCTCTACTTGTGTAGACTCCACCGCTGGAGGGAAGTAAAAAGTGAAATTTCAATTTTTTATAACATGTTCTTTTTAAATTTTGATCATCTCCAGGGGTTATTAATTTCTTTCTTGACCCCTATTTTATAGTTCTAAATTTTTTTTGTAGGTTATCTTAATCAAAGGTGAAGGAAAGAAACCTAGTGGAAGTTTCATTATGACATCATCTCATGATATTTTTATCTTTGAACACTTTAGTGTTGTTGAACATTCTTAAAGAATTCATAATCTCTCTTAAGGATTTGTTTCTTTTCATGTGCTTAGGACATACTAACTTTCTTTTCGGCTCTAAAAAGAACACTACAAAGGCTTTCAATTTTTGCTAAAAAGGGCTTAGAAAGAACTCACTAGATTTGGCTTGAGGATTAACAATTGAACAAGACAATCTCCATATTTCATTTTGGTGCTCTAAAAAGAATCAAATCATTTATTTGTAGATTTAAAATGAACAAGTGCTACTTTGTCTTGTAATCACTTACCCAAAGTAATACCATCAAAAATATGTATGCACTTCTCTCATGCCTCACGGTGATCTTGAGAATCAAAAGGATTTTTGGTGATCTTAAGTTGGGTAAAGTGATTGCCTCCACATTTAATTTTGGGATTAAAAATTGAACAAAACATCTTGCGAGTGTGAGTGGAGCATATTGCATACATTATCTCTCTTTGTTTCACAACAAGGATTGATCAAGTTACGGATATGTTTACTCACTTTTGTTTATCTTAGAGGGCTTGCCTTGTGGGGTTAAGCATCTAACCATTATCTAATTAAGTCTTTCTCTTTTGTTAATTAAATTAATCAATTTGATTTAATTAACCCTAGGTCTCTATTTAATTAAATAATTCATTTTACTTAATTAAATCTCTAAGGTCATCTTATTAAATTAAATAAATTAAACCTTACTTGATTTAATCTAACAATCATCCCCTTTAGTTAAATAAATCAAAATCTTTGTTTAACTAAGTCTAAATCATTTTCCTCTCAACTTTGATTTATTTAAATCCTAAAATCTAAGTCAAAATTGTCAAATCACCTAATCTCCTCTCATTTAATCAAATCCTGATTAAATCTAATCTTAATCCATGTCCAATCCTCTATCTTTTGCCACTTGCACATGAAAATACATTTAATTCATTTATTAAATCTCCATTTTCTCTCAACTTGGCATCTTTAGAGAATATTCCTTCAAATTTGAAAATCGGGCTCCAAGTGGACTTTGTCCTTCCAACAAGGAATTCATTCCTTCTTACATGTCCTTGTGCATTGAGCCAAGTAGCATTTAAGTCATTTATTTTCCCTCTTGCATGTCATTTCACTATTCTCAAATTTCACCTAATTGCATTTATGGGCACAATCATCAAAATGTGCACATCCTTTTCCCATTCACATCTTGACAAATGGTATTTGGCCATTGGTTGAAAGTTAGTCCCAGATTGCTTCATTTTGGGCATTTCTCCATCTTGTCTTTCTATAAATAAGAGGTTTCTCTCCTCATTTTATCATCCACAATTTGAGCAAGTTTACTATACTCAATTTTATCTTCAAGCATATCTATTTTCATCAATTTTTATCAAAGTCTTAGCTAGGTTATGTAGATTTTTCATCATGGAGCTCATGTCAATCTTCAACAAAGTGGATCAACCTTCATCACTGATCAACATTGCATCATAGGAGTTGGGAAAGGGCCAATTTTCACATCAAATTGGCACCAATTCCCCCATGGGATTGAGAGTTTGCATGTTTAAATAGGATTTCAATTACTTTATTTTCTTTGTTCTTCAATTTCTTTCCTATTTGAGCATTGTAGATGAATTTCATGGGGAATCTTGATTATTACATGAATTTGATCTAACTATATGTTTTCTTATTGTGTTTTGGAGGTATTAGGATTGGGGTTCTACATTTGGCACTAGGAGGGCGAATCTCAAGTTTAAATCACGTTTTTATCAAAAATTTCATGCTTTTTTCTATTTTTGTGTGTCTACAGGGAACTGCACCGCTATTAGTCTAGCATCGCCATATAGAACCACTGGCAGTCCAACATCACCATACAACACTGCTTCAAACTTTAAACCACACCGCTTTGTCTTTCTCATCCAAAATTCAAAAGTTCTAACTTTGTCTCTAGGTCAATTCAAGGTTGTTGACTTTTTTAAACTCCAAATTGCACTACCAGATAAAAGTTTGATGCAATCATGCTCTCTGTTTTGCTGTAGAGCATCACTTGTAGAATTAGTGGTGCCATATAGCACTATTAGGTTCCTCAAACTGCTCTACTTGTGTAGACTCCACCGCTGGAGGGAAGTAAAAAGTGAAATTTCAATTTTTTATAACATGTTCTTTTTAAATTTTGATCATCTCCAGGGGTTATTAATTTCTTTCTTGACCCCTATTTTATAGTTCTAAATTTTTTTTGTAGGTTATCTTAATCAAAGGTGAAGGAAAGAAACCTAGTGGAAGTTTCATTATGACATCATCTCATGATATTTTTATCTTTGAACACTTTAGTGTTGTTGAACATTCTTAAAGAATTCATAATCTCTCTTAAGGATTTGTTTCTTTTCATGTGCTTAGGACATACTAACTTTCTTTTCGGCTCTAAAAAGAACACTACAAAGGCTTTCAATTTTTGCTAAAAAGGGCTTAGAAAGAACTCACTAGATTTGGCTTGAGGATTAACAATTGAACAAGACAATCTCCATATTTCATTTTGGTGCTCTAAAAAGAGTCAAATCATTTATTTGTAGATTTAAAATGAACAAGTGCTACTTTGTCTTGTAATCACTTACCCAAAGTAATACCATCAAAAATATGTATGCACTTCTCTCATGCCTCACGGTGATCTTGAGAATCAAAAGGATTTTTGGTGATCTTAAGTTGGGTAAAGTGATTGCCTCCACATTTAATTTTGGGATTAAAAATTGAACAAAACATCTTGCGAGTGTGAGTGGAGCATATTGCATACATTATCTCTCTTTGTTTCACAACAAGGATTGATCAAGTTACGGATATGTTTACTCACTTTTGTTTATCTTAGAGGGCTTGCCTTGTGGGGTTAAGCATCTAACCATTATCTAATTAAGTCTTTCTCTTTTGTTAATTAAATTAATCAATTTGATTTAATTAACCCTAGGTCTCTATTTAATTAAATAATTCATTTTACTTAATTAAATCTCTAAGGTCATCTTATTAAATTAAATAAATTAAACCTTACTTGATTTAATCTAACAATCATCCCCTTTAGTTAAATAAATCAAAATCTTTGTTTAACTAAGTCTAAATCATTTTCCTCTCAACTTTGATTTATTTAAATCCTAAAATCTAAGTCAAAATTGTCAAATCACCTAATCTCCTCTCATTTAATCAAATCCTGATTAAATCTAATCTTAATCCATGTCCAATCCTCTATCTTTTGCCACTTGCACATGAAAATACATTTAATTCATTTATTAAATCTCCATTTTCTCTCAACTTGGCATCTTTAGAGAATATTCCTTCAAATTTGAAAATCGGGCTCCAAGTGGACTTTGTCCTTCCAACAAGGAATTCATTCCTTCTTACATGTCCTTGTGCATTGAGCCAAGTAGCATTTAAGTCATTTATTTTCCCTCTTGCATGTCATTTCACTATTCTCAAATTTCACCTAATTGCATTTATGGGCACAATCATCAAAATGTGCACATCCTTTTCCCATTCACATCTTGACAAATGGTATTTGGCCATTGGTTGAAAGTTAGTCCCAGATTGCTTCATTTTGGGCATTTCTCCATCTTGTCTTTCTATAAATAAGAGGTTTCTCTCCTCATTTGATCATCCACAATTTGAGCAAGTTTACTATACTCAATTTTATCTTCAAGCATATCTATTTTCATCAATTTTTATCAAAGTCTTAGCTAGGTTATGTAGATTTTTCATCATGGAGCTCAAGTCAATCTTCAACAAAGTGGATCAACCTTCATCACTGATCAACATTGCATCATAGGAGTTGGAAAGGGCCAATTTTCACATCAAATTGGCACCAATTCCCCCATGGGATTGAGAGTTTGCATGTTTAAATAGGATTTCAATTACTTTATTTTCTTTGTTCTTCAATTTCTTTCCTATTTGAGCATTGTAGATGAATTTCATGGGGAATCTTGATTATTACATGCATTTGATCTAAGTATATGTTTTCTTATTTTGTTTTGGAGGTATTAGGATTGGGTTTCTACATTTGGCACTAGAAGGAGGGCGAATCTCAAGTTTAAATCACATTTTTATCAAAAATTTCATGCTTTTTTCTATTTTTGTGTGTCTACAGGGAACTGCACTGCTATTAGTCTAGCATCACCATATAGAACCACTAGTAGTCCAACATCACCATACAACACTACTTCAAACTTCAAACCACACTGCTTTGTCTTTCTCGTCCAAAATTCAAAAGTTCTAACTTTTCCTCTGGGTCAATTCAAGGTTGTTGACTTTTTTAAACTCCAAATTGCATCACCAAATAAAAGTTTGATGCAATCATGCTCTTTGTTTTACTATAGAGCATCGCTTTCAAAATTAGTGGTGCCATATAGCACTATTAGGTTCCTCAAACTGCTCTACCTGTGTAGACTCCACTGCTAGAGGGAAGTAAAAAGTGAAATTTCAATTTTTTATAACATGTTCTTTTTTAATTTTGATCATCTCCAGGGGTTATTAATTTCTTTCTTGACCCCTATTTTATAGTTCTAATTGGTTTTTGTAGGTTAGCTTAATCAAAGGTGAAGGAAAGAAACCTAGTGGAAGTTTCATTATGACATCATCATCTCATGATATCAAGTATCTTTGAACACTTTAGTGTTGTTGAACATTCTTAAAGAATTTATAATCTCTCTTAAGGATTTGTTTCTTTTCATGTGCTTAGGACATACTAACTTTCTTTTGGGCTCTAGAAATAATACTACAAAGGCTTTCAATTTTTGCTACAAAGGGCTTAGAAAGAACTTTAGGAAAAACTCACTAGATTTGGCTTGAGGATTAACAATTGAACAAGACAATCTCCATATTTCATTTTGGTGCTCTAAAAAGAATCAAATCATTTCTTTGTAGATTTAAATGAACAAGTGCTACTTTGTCTTGTAATTACTTACCCAAAGTAATACCATCAAAAAGATGTATGCACTTCTCTCATGCCTCACAGTGATCTTGAGAATCAAAAGGATTTTTGGTGATCTTAAGTTGGGTAAAGTGATTGCCTCCACATTTAATTTTGGGATTAAAAATTGAACAAAACATCTTGCGAGTGTGAGTGGAACATATTGCGTACATTATCTCTCTTTGTTTCACAACATGGATTGATCAAGTTATGAATATGTTTACTCACTTTTGTTTATCTTAGAGGGCCTGCCTTGTGGGACAAATTAATCACCCAAGGGAACTACCCAACTAGCAACATGCTAAAGCCAAGCGACTTCCAACTGGTATATAAGTGTGGATATTGGAACAAAGGACAATATCACGATGGTCATTCTGACGAGAAGGGCAACAATGGTCTCTCACCACATGGATGATCCCCCATGAATGGAATGCCCACATTAAAACCCTTGTTTAGAAAAGACCAAAATACTTGATCTATTTGTTGGTGCAAGAATGGTTGTTCTAAAGCCACCCCACACTTTTATGACTTTTAGTGGAAATGGAAGGTATGCCATGGGAGTTTTATGGGTACTGATGCTTGGCTACCCCGTATAAGTGATTGTCGTGGAGGGGAGCCAATGGGGTTAAGCATCTAACCATTCACTAAAAGTAAGCATAGCTGGACTTGTCCAAGTGGGAATTCAACAAATACAGTCTTTCATATCCATAGGGTTGTACTTGTTCTTGGAAACAAAAAACTTTGCTTGTTCATTAACATTTGAAAAAAACCATTAAAAATTATCATCAAACTTCAAACCCTTTAGGAAGTAAATATATTTGACAAAATTCATGTGTTATTGCTTGCCCTTGGGATTTTATCCTTAGAGGTTTCTAAACATTTGAATTTACATCTCAATTTTCTTACTAAAGTCAAGAATAGGTAACTTTTGCTTTAATTTCCTTGATTTCCAAATAACTAACTTTATGGGATGATAAGAAATTAGGACATTATGCATTTAGTTTGAAGAAACCTAATCAAGAATTGTTTGTGGTAAAAATAAGTCACTAAGAAAAGATAAGAACAATTGAACCCCACACATGTGTCTCAAATGGTTTCATGCAAGATCAAAATCTAAAAATAAAAGTCAAAAGCTCTTAGTCCAAAATAACATCAAAAGCATCTCTCAATGCTCTACAATTTCAGATGAAGATTACTTTTCAACTTTTATATAAGAGCTTCAAGAAATAATCCCGGATTGTACTCATTCTATTATTGTCAAAATCCAAATCTTTTTCGGGAATTGAACACCTTTTTTAGAGTAAAGCACGTTCTTCAAAACCAAGGTCTTGTAAGAAAGAGTCTTTTTAGGTACAAATAGGATCAAATAAAAACCTTGATCCATCAAACCAAAAACATCTCACCAATAACTCTTGAAAATCTTGAAATTCATGCTAGACTTTTTGGAAAATCCATGAATAAAAAATATTTGAAACAAATCAAAATCCTTGAATCAAACATCAAAATCATTTTGTTTAGCTACATATATGTAGATGCATCCTTCTCCATACACTTAGTTGAATTATCATCTTGTTTGGTTAGGTGTGGGTAGATGCATCCTTCTCCCTACACTTAGTGAAATTATCATCTTGTGAAAAAGTCTATCCCATACATAACATTCAGCATCTTGGGATCCATTTACTCATTACCCAAAATCAAAGCAATCCAAAAACCAAATCAAGGTCAAAATCTAAATCCAAGAATCCAAAAAATCAAAATCCAAAACAAATCCATGAATCCAAGAAAGTACCAAAAGTCTAGCATCCCTTCAATATCTTCTAAGAGTTTCACCATCCATATAATTAATCTTTCACACACTTCATCATCACACCCTTTGATCCTTAATCATCCTATATCTTCTCTTTTTAACCTCACTTTATGGTTCAAACTAGATCTCAACACAAGATGAACATGGAAGCCAACAAAGAAACATCCACTTCAAGTGACTTAAGTCAAACTAATTCCGAAATGAATCTCGTTGGATCAAGCAATCACCTAACTAACTTTTCTTCATCATCAAAAAATCCTCAAGAGGAAGATCAAGTAGAGGATATCACCAATAATGCATTTGGAATGACACAAGATGAGATCATCAAAATGGTCCAAAATCTCGAGAATCATATAATTATCAACATTATGATGAGACTCAATCCTCACAATACATGCTTCAATGAGCAAAACAAGGGGCTAAACTCCCTTTTGATTTTGATGTGAGTACCATTATGGAATCACCTTTTGGGATCATGCCTCCAATTTCATCCACACCTCCATTCCAAAGCATCACTCAACCCATCCCCCAAATTACATCATCCATTACTCCAACTCAACCCATTGTTAACAAGGGAAGCACATTTCTCAATGCATTACAAACACCCCCCTCGTGAACAATCAAGATTTGGACGCAAACACCATCGTGGGACAAACCATACCCAAAAATCCATCACATCCATATGTCCCCCTCACCTTTTGTGATCCTAATGACCCATCATTATCATTTCACTCAACATCTCAAACCTCTCTCCCTATGACCTTGCAAGGGGAGGGAGACTTATTTGGACTAGGGGACATCTT
This sequence comes from Sequoia sempervirens, assembly GCA_007258455.2. Taxonomy (NCBI): domain Eukaryota; kingdom Viridiplantae; phylum Streptophyta; class Pinopsida; order Cupressales; family Cupressaceae; genus Sequoia; species Sequoia sempervirens. The sequence goes on from VDFB02271358.1 coordinate 456,105,606, forward strand.
TGATCCTTCATCTTCATCATTTCCCCAAGGGAGTATGCCACTAACTTTTCCACCACTCCCACCCTTGTCATAAATATCCACATCACCTCTCAGTTTTGGGACTCCCACCTTTACCAAACATCAATCAACAAAATCAAATCAACCCCCTGATCATCAATCAAAACATCATACCAAATCTTCCCATCTTTCCATCGATATTGCAACAATAGATGGAAACCATCCTAGTAACGCATGCCACCATCACATCATCATCCATCCCCCATACATCTCAAAACATGGTCTCTCAAGAACCAAGTATATCAATCACACCATCCACCATCCAAATCATCAATACAACGGTACCTCTTATCACCACAACAAACACCATTCCAAATCCACCGCCACCGCCACCCAATTCAAACACATCAAACCAATACAACATTGTATTGCAAGCCTCTCTACAAGTTTCCTATCAGAAGGCACTCCAAAAAATCCAAAACTGACAAGCTAGACAACTAGTTGCTCAACAAGCACAAACACAATTAGTTGCACAACAAGAAGCTCAAGCAGCACAAGCTGCTCAAGCCACCCAAGTTGCTCAAGCTGCCCAAGTTTCTCAAGCTGCCCAAGCCACACAAATTACACAAGATACCCAACAAGCACAAGCGTAGGCTTAGGCACAAGCACAAGATCGAGCCCAATACCAAGCTCAAAAAGCACAAGCACAAGTGCAAGCATAAGCACAGGCACAAGCATAGTACCTTGCACAACAACAAGCAACCCAACAACAATCATATCAGTAAGTGTTGAAGAAATACCAAGAGCATCAAGAAGCAACCAAATTAGCAGCCCAACAATAAGCATTGTTTGTGCAACAACAATAGCAAGCTCAACAATATGCACTATTAGCGTAATAACAATAGGACCAACAACAAGCATTGTTGGTACAACAACAACTGGAGGCATACTTGGCACAACAAAATGTGCAAGCACCAACCAATCCACCCATCCCACCAATAATTGAACCACCGCAAAACACCTTCATTCTACCCCCTAATCTGCAAAATGATGTTACAACACAAATGAGGTTGCTCTCACAACAAGCACTTGATCTTCAGTAAGGGAAAACCACAAAAACACCTAGAAACTTGTGTCCTTATCCATTTGATAGGAGTCTTGCAATTAAACCATTCCCAAAGGGATTGAAAATCCCCAAATTTGATAAATACTGTGGGACGAGAAACCATGAAGATCACATTAGGGAATTCTAGGTGCATTGCATTGAAGTCACATATGATGATACATATTTGATGTAGCTATTTCCTAGAAGTTTGGCTAGCCAAGCCATGGAATGGTTCTCTTGCCTTCTTACTGGCATCAAAAAGTTCCAAGAGAGAGTAGATGCATTCATCAAAAATTGCACATTCAATATTGGTATGGATGTCAGTCTAGAGGAACTATCTGCTCTTAAACAAGGAAAGAATGAATCATTTGCTTCCTTCTTACAGTGATGGAAGTCCAAGGCCAATAGGAACAAATAGGCCATGCCAGAAGAAAAAAAATTTGCACCATCATCTCCAATCTCGAGGGAGCCTTGGCATTCCATCTCAAAGTGCAAGGTATCACCACGTATGACCAATTGATCTCCAAGGCGCTTAAAATTTAACGAGCCTTTATCACACAAGGGGGATACCTACGTATCCTGAACATTAAAACAATCACCCATCCACCAACTATAATGAAAAACCTCACACATGGGTGAATAACCAAAACATTACCAACAATGGTGTTGTTGACACCAAAGTTGTCATCAGTGCTCCTTGACAAAACATATCCACACCCCAACAACAACCTCAAAATAATAATCAGAATAATCGTCAAGCTAACACAGTGACACAACAACCAAACAATCAAATGATCAACAATGTGAACAATCAAAGGGGACCACCCCAATGAGACAAAAACTCCCCTAAGAGGAAGTACACAGTCTTTGGGGAATCGACTGAATCCATCATGAAGAGGTTGGTGGCAGAAAAACTCATCACAATCTCCACCTATGAAAATTATCAAGAACCCTTGGTAAAACCATCATGGTATAATGAAAATCACCTTTGTGATTTCCACAAGATCAAGGAACACACAACTGCCAGTTGTATGAGGTTGAAAAACTTGATTCAAGACCTTATTGATGATAAAATAATAAACGTGGAACAACCGGTAGGAAATCAAAACCTCAAGATCTACACGAATCTGATGCCTAATCATAACAGCAAAGGGAACAATAACAATGATAAGGGGGAGGGTACCTTCAAAAGTGTGAATCATGATACGACCATGTCATTGCATCCCTAGATGAGTATTTCACTACTATGACCATCAAAGGAGCCCAAGTTGATTGTGGAGTCACCACAAGAGGTGGAAAAATTACCATTGCAAGGTCATCTTGGCCTCCTAGAGCACCCACTTCCAGCTCAAGATCTGTTCCTAGTGGCTGTAATGTCCTTGATCAGCTGAAAATAACTCCAACTTAGATCTCCATCATGGAGTTGCTGAAAATTTCATCTTCCCATAGAAAAATCCTTGAGGAAGCATTGGATTCATCCACTGTCCCCGTGGGTCTTGATGTGGAACAATTCCAAGCTATGGTTGAAAAATTAATTACCCCAAATCTTCTTACATTCTCCAATCAATATTTTCCTGCTCAACCATCTCACAATCACGCAGTCCATCTAGAGGTCTGAGTGCATAAGAACAAATTCAAGAGAGTCTTGGTGGATGGAGGTGTAGGTTTAAACATTTGTTCCCTCAAGCTTATAAAGAATCTAAAAATCTCATAGAATTCCATTGAAAAAGGAAAAGACACCACAATCAGGGCTTACGATGATCAAGAAAGAGTGTCTCAAGGCACTATCCAACTCCCTATTCAAGTAGGGCCAAAAATTATGGAAGCCACCTATCAAGTCCTTGACCTCGATTTTCCTTAAAACATTCTCCTAGGGTGTCCATGGATCCATGGGATGCAAGCAGTGTCATCAACCTTCCACCAATGTGTCAAATTCACATACCAAGGCTAAGAGGTCACTATCCATTGGGACCCTGAACCCTTTTCTTACTGCAAGAGCCTAGAAGCCAAATATTACAAAATTCCCCAAGTTCCAAAGAATGATGAAGGCCCATCAACTCCATACATTGATCTAGCTACTATCACCTCCACTTTTGTGATAGAGACACCCACCATCCCCGCCATCTCTGATATCAAGGTCATTATCCAAGACAATGGGTGTGGGGACTACACTATTCCAAAGAATTCCTTCGTGGTAGGAGGGTTACCACAATCAAATGATGCTTCCTCATCCCAAACCTTCACAACTGGCTCCTCTAGCTTTAGAAGTTGGGGAGATCTTGGCTAGGAAATAACCGAAGAGGTCCCATCCCATCTCCTATACCAAGACAATAGATCAGAAGCTGATATACCAATGGATGATAGAAGTAAAGGTTTACAAATGATGCTCGCCATGGGCTATGATAGAAACAAGAAGATTGGGAAAAATGATAATGGTCTTCTAGAACCCATCATCATTAAGAAACACATGAAAAATCTTGGCCTTGGTTGTACCCCTCCTAGGGTTACCATACGTGGTAGATCTGCCCCAGTTAGAAGGAATAGGACACCTCCTTAGATATCAACAATTTCCCCTAGGTCATCAATTGTGGCACAACAAATCTTACTAGTATCAACAGGTCTACCTTTAGACACTTTGACCTTTGACATCATTGAGGTGTGTAGTAGTGAGGATGACAAACTCGAGAGAGGTATACCTGCACTATTTGAAGACTCTAACCTATTTATGATCAACACCCTATCCTATGAGTTTTAAAACCAATGCCATGAGATAAAGCTAGTCTACCCCCAACTCATCGATTACGACCAACGAGGACGGCCAATTCTTGACACATTTGAAAATGATGAGGCACTCTTAGAATTCATGGGACTGGAGGATGATATTCCATGTGGGGATCATAAAGTAGGATTTATCATTCAGTTGGACACACATGCATACTATGGGGAAACAATTGAATCCCTTAGTCACAAAAGAAAAAAATTAAGAATAATCTCTAGGTCCTTGAGTGAAAACCACACTGTGGCACTCTCTGACCCGAAAATAGTAAAACGAAAGGATGAATCCAACGGTGAAATCCTCTCTGAGGTGCCTTAGGATGGGGGATTCAGTCTTCCTCTCAGAGCTCTACATCAAGAAAAATTAGCAGTTTTAGCTAAAAAATGCAACCCAGTCAACTTGGAAATAGAGAAGACACCGCACATCATATTTTATGCAGAGTCATTGCTATTAGAGGAACAAGAGCTCCTAGCCAACTTTTTGAGAGAATGGAAAGTTAACTTTGCATGGAGCTATGCCAAATTTCTCGGGCTTGATCCAGAGATTGTGGTCCACCATCTAGTAGTTTACCTTGAAGCAAAGCCCATTAGACAAAAGCTCAGGAAAATGCATCCCCATATTGCTTTGTTAGAAAAAATGGAATTGAAGAAGAAGTTCATACAACCAATTGACTATTCATAGTTGGTATCAAATCTGGTTCTTGTTTCAAAACCAAATGGGGGCATCTGTATATGCATAGATTTTGGAGACCTGAAGAAGGCATGTCCCAAAGAAGACTTCCCACTTCCCAACATTGACATGATTTTAGACATGACCGTGGGACATGAGATGCTTTCACTAATGGATGGATTATCTGGTTATAACCAAATTATGATAGCCAAAGAAGATCAACATAAAATGAATTTTACTTGTCCATGGGAGACATATTGCTGGAACATGATACCCTTTGGCCTAAAGAATGCTAGAGTGACATATAAAAGAGCCATGACCTTAATCTTTCATGACACGATCCATAAGATTGTGGAATATTATGTCAATGAAGTATTGGTGAAATCTAGAAAGAGAAGGGAAAACATAGCAACATTAAGTTCCATTTTCAACAAACTGTAGGAATACAAGGTCAGCCTTAATCCAAAGAAGTGTGTTGTCAACGTACAATCAGGGAAACTATTGGGATACATTGTGTCTATGAGAGGAATTGAAATAGATCTTACTAAAGTAAAGGAGATCCTTGAGATGGAAGCACCTGAGAGTTTGAAGTAGCTACAAGGCCTACAATGCAGGCTCTAGTCCATCTACGGGTTCATAGCACAATTAACAGACAAATCAATCCTATATTCTCAAATACTCCACAAGCGGGTAGCGTACAAGAGGGATGACAAGTGTGATCAGGCCTTTAATAAAATCAAATAATATTCACACACCTCTAGCACTTATGCCACCAATCCCAAGAAAGTCTTTCATCCTCTACATATCACCAACAACAGTAGCCCTCAGTGCTCTCCTAGCTCAGCACAATGAAAATGGGACAAAGAGGGCCATCTATTATATTAGTTGCACAATGGTTGGGCATGAGTTAAACTACTCATTCATCAAGAAAGCATGTCTAGCAGTAGTGTTTGCTTCACAAAAAATCAAACACTACATGTTGGCACACAAAATAAAACTCATCACCAAAATCAACCCCCTCAAGTACCTATTATCAAAGGAAATGCTTACAGGAAGGATGGCCAAGTGGGTCATGATTCTATTTAAATATGACATCAAGTACATGGAATGAATAGAAATCAAAGGCCAAGTGATCATAGATTAGCTTGCAGAAGCACCCATGTATTTAGAGTATCCACTCATATCTGAGTTTCCTGATAAATCCATCTTCAATATCAACATAGCTAACCACTAGAAACTCTACTTTGATAGTTCCTACACACATCATGGATCAGGAGCAGGTGTCTTCTTCATCACCCCATAGGGCGATTGTATACCTAGATCCTACAAGTTGGCATTTCCCTGCACTAACAACATTGTAGAATATGAGGCTTTAACCATAGGTCTTAGAATAGCAGTACAGTGGCATATCATGGCTCTCAAGGTATATGGGGATCCATAGCTAATAATCAATCAAGTGAATGTTGAATACAAGACTAAAGACAACAAGCTAACTCCATACAAGAAATTGGTGGAGATTCTAAAGGAATCATTCATTGATATCACATTCAAAGCATATTCCCAAAGAAAACAACAAAGCAATAGATGCCATGGAAATGATTGGATCCCTACTGGACATCCCTCGCAACATCCTGAAACAAAATTTTTGGTAGAGTAGTTTCTTGTACCTACATTCAAGGTACCAGAGTCAGAATTTGTGTGCAAAATCATTGGTCCCAAGTTATCCTTGGTACCATGACATTTGTACCTACTTATGAATAGGAGTCCTTCTCATTGACCTACCTTTGAGCCTAAATAGAACCTTTATCAAAAAGACATCCGACTTTGTGATCCTAGGAGATACCCTATATCATAGGACCATAGAAGGAACCCTGTTAAGATGTTTGAATCCTAAGGAGGCCTTGACCACTCTAACTAAGGTGCATAACAAAATTTGTGGTTCCCATTCAAGTGGTATGACCTTGGCCAAGAAATAATTGAGGATGGGGTATTATTGGCTCACTATGGAAAGAGAAGCACATGACTACGTTAGGAAATGCTTGTAGTGCCAAAAACATGGAGATCTCATCCATGCTCTAGCTCAGGAACTTCATCCCATCATCTGACCATGGCCCTTTTCATAGTGGGGGCTCGATCTCATTGGAAAAATAACCCCTACCTCATCCAGTGGTCACAAGTTTATCATAACCACCACTAAGTACTTTACAAAGTGGGTGGAAGTGATACCAATGACATACATAACTAGAAAGAAGATATCAAAGTTCATCCTGAACTACCTCATATGCCACTATGGTGTCCCACAAGCTATTATCTCAGATAATGGGACACCCTTCAAAAATTAGGATCTCTATGACCTATGCAAAAAATTCAAAATCCAACATCGCTTTTCCACCCTATATTATCCCCAAGGAAATGGACAAGCTAGGCCTACAAATAAGACCATTCTGAAAATCCTCAAGAAAATAGTCAATGAAGCTGGTCATGATTGGCACTTGAAATTAAATCCAACCCTGTAGGCCTATCAAACCAGCATTCACACACCAACAGGTACCACTACCTTTTCCTTGGTCTATGGATCAAAAGCCATATTACCAATCGAGATCGAGATCCCATCGCTGAGAATATCACTACAGAACCTCAACATAGACGAGGAGTATCAGGTGTCAAGACTGAACGAGCTGGATTTTCTAGATGAATAACGAATGGAGGCATTGATCCACTTGCAAGTCTATCAGAACCAACTCAAGTGAAGCTATAACAAGAAGATTAGGAGTTAGACATTCCAAGTTGGAGAACTTGTGCTAAAAGAAAATTAGAAGAACATCCCAAATTCAAATGGAAAAGGTAGATTTGAACCCAACTGGTTGGGACCCTTTGTCATCACAACAAGCTAAAAGTCAGGGGCATATCAATTATCAACACCTGAAGGGGAACCTCTGCAGGAGCCCATGAACAACTCCCATCTCAAAAAAATTAATATGCCTAAGCTTGCAAGATATAGAACCTTAAAATGAAAAAATAAGATGTCCAAAAAAATGGTCACCCTGATGAAAACCTGGAAAACAGGTGTCTCGGTGACAACAAAAAAAATCAAAAAAGAAAAAAATTCAAAAATTCAAAAAAAAGATTGAAATAGTAAAGAGAAAAATCATCCTCTAGCAAAAATGACTTCGGTGGCACTTTGGGAAAGTACCTTGGTGAAAACCTAGAAAACATGTGCCTTGTATAAATAAGAACTTTCCATCCACCAAGATCTCCATGAATTATTTTGAATCATCCATCCATTGCATTCCATATCTTCATCCATCACTGATCTGCATCCACATCATAGCTTGGTCCTATGTTCGTGTCATGATCCCTCCTAGTACTACTCCGCCCATTCCAAAGGTTAGTTTGTCCTGCCTTTATTGGATTAGTCTATTGTTTCATGCTAGGGGCATGTTCTCCTTAGATTGGATTTGTGTACATTATTGAAGTCCCTAAAATAAGAAAATCCAGAAACATCAAAAAATCAAAAACTCCAAAAAACATAAAAAGATCACAAAATCCAAAAATATTCAAAACATATCAAAATCCAAAAACATGTCAAAAAAGTCAGTCAAAAAGTCAAAAATAGAGTTGTCTTGTCAAACTACGGGTCTTTGAGCCTTGAACATAGGAAAGGTTGATCTTTGATCATCCCCCAAGACATTTAGGTCAGTCATTTAGGAATCCGTCATAATAAACTCGCAATCCATTTGTTCATATCTCATCAATAATCGAGTCTATGTCAGTCAAAGTACGTGGTCTCTGCATGTATAAAATAGGCAAGGCTAATCTGTTGATCAGCCCCTGAGGCCCCTAGGATAGGTCTTTAGGTTAGGTCTTGGTCAAAATCTTAGAAAATCTCAAAACATTTGAAAATTTAAAAATTAAAACATTTGTAAAACCTTGAAAATACCAAAAATAGCCTCAAAATATTTTAGAAAGATCAAAAAGATCCAAATATTTGAAAAATCCATCTCATCTTGCTTTCACCCGCAATAAACATTCACTCATAATGAATCAATCATCATCCTCAAACTTTGGTAAAACAGTCAGAAATAAGTCTAGCAAATCAAAAGGGAAAACTCAAAATGTCAAAGTCTCAAGTCTAGGTCAGTAAGTAAACAAGTTGGTCAACTCTTTATGTCATTATCCTATCATCCAATCAGTCTCATATCAAATCATCTGATATTGTCGTGTTCGAGGATGTATCCTTCCTACAATGGGCATCAATATTAGGCATCACCATAGTTTAGTCTCGGCTAGCGGTATTGAAGAACATTAACTTGTTTGTTTGCTTTATCTTGTTGAACTTATCTTGTTGTGCTCATTCCAATGACCTCTCAATGATATCCAAATGAAAGGATTTAGGGAAATAGGAATGGGGCAACAATCATTATCTTTTTATGTATTGTTTTTGTTGGACATTCTTGTAATATAACTTGATTATGCATGCTTTGCTTAGTTTGTAGGGAAGGTGTTTTAGGTATCTTGTTGACCACATAGGAAGGCTTGCTTTTCTATGTTTTGGTCTGGGATGTCTGAAATATTCAAACTTCATTCTGAATAAAGTTCCATATTCCAAGTTTGAAAAGGAGTACTCCTATCTGATTGTCGAGTCAAAGTCCATTAGACTAGGTACAACGCCATCCTAGTTCTTAATACCTTGATGCATCGTGCCTACGTGTGTTATCAAACATAAGATAATTGCCCCTTTGAAAATACCAACTCTTCGTTATGCATCATCATGATCTCTCACCATCATGTCGTATCTTGTTGGAATCTCTTGCTTTCTTCTATCCTTTTTCATGCTAATATGGTACCATGACAATTAATCACAAATCATTATTTTCATTGCACTCATCTTGCATCCACAAATCATCATAGAATATTGCATGCTACATATCATATAGGAAATATTAAATCATATCACATGCATTGCATTTCCATAATATAGATTGGTTATTCAAAGCATTTCATCATTTATACATTTGCATTCATTTGCATTGTTGCATTCATCATATCATATCATCGTCATAATATCCATCAACCATACATAAGCATCATATCATCATCATAGGCATCATATAAATACATCACCATATAATGCATGAGAAAAGATAAGAAGAAAGATTGCATTTCACCCATTCAAGGCATAATATAGATCTGTTAGTCGCATAATCATTGCATTTTGCATCATCATATCATAACAAAAAAAATATCGAAAAAGAAAGCATCTCATCTCATTTGCATCATCACATAAAACATAATGCACATTACATAATCATTGCATCACGTCATAAAGTCACGCATCACATTGGATCATCATCACATAAGCATCATATAGTATCATTATCATAGCATCATAACATAGAACATCATTCCATCACATTGCACAACATATAGATCCATCCATAAAGCATAAAGAAGATTAGGACATATCATATTGGATAAGTATCATCTCATATATCATCAAAATAAATACACTGTCATGGTACAAAAGGAATTAGATCAAGTGTGTATCAAATACATAAGTACAAAGGGCCCATTGGGGCTATCAAAAATGAGCCCATGGGGAACAAAAAGAATCCTGTCTCTAAATCAAAATGAGGGCTAGCCCTGCTGGCTAATGTCCTCACCACCTGCACTCTTCCCGTGATCCTTTGTGGGTCTATGGCCTATCCTCTATGAAAAATATAGCATTGGAGCTACTCTCAGCATAACCTGGTAATAGTGCAACCTATAATAGTCAGCCTCCTAGAAGGCCTCCCTGTATGATTGAAGTGATACCATGCTCTAGGAGGAGGATGCAGACATATCTCTATCTGCTACTGTCTATCCATCTCTGTCACTACCTGCAGCTCCATATCCTATCTCTATTGGACCGCCTAGTCCCACTCTACCTGCAGCTGATCTCTCTCAGTTGTAAGTGTCTGTACCTAAACCTGTAACTACAAAATCTAGCCATCCCTAGGGTCTGGTTGGAGAGGTGGTTGCACGGCTGGCTGATCTTGGCCCCCATCTTTGGGTGGTATTGGGACCCTATCCTATCAACCTTGATCCTGATCCTGCCATCTTGGGTCTGGATCTTGTCTCTGCTCACCCACCTGTGGATTTGGGAGTGGTTGATCCTATGGGCCCTTGTCTTGATATGGTTGATCTGGTGGTGGTCCTCTACCTCCTTAGCCCCCATCTCCATCCCCGCGGCCCCGTCCTGCTCCCCTGCCTCTGGCTCTGCGTTGGGTAGATGGTGTCCTTGGCATTATCATTCTAAGAGGTGGCTGAAACCAATCTTTGTATGTCTGTGTTATCCCTAGATCTTCTTGACCCTGGTCATATGGCCATGGCTTGGCCGCTAGCTGCATAAAACTCTATGCTACCTCATGTGTAGGTATTTATCGGCCCTAGGAGCTCTGGCTCGTCGTTCATGTAGAAATGGCCACATATTGATCATCTGGCCTATCCTATGCCTCATCGAACTACCTTTGAACCCTTTCTGGAAGGTACATCTTGAGCATCGTGGGCTTCCTACCCTGCATTAGTCTATCATGGCAGGTGAAGAAAAGCTACTGCATGTCATCATACCATGTGGGCCATTCAAGATATGGCCGCTAGGTAAAAGCACACATATCATTGAGAACTCTCCTCCAAAGAGGAATCTCATGCTATCCTATATTTGTGAAGGAAACACCTCCATGGTATTGTTAAACAACTGGATCATTTGGCATCGTAACTAGAATAAATATCAGATAGAGAATGATGATGTGCTCCCAAGCCCAGATGTGTAGAAGTGTAACACCAACCCCAAGTGCTCAGTCGTTGAGATAGGAAAACTCATGAAGATCCCAGTATAGTGAGGCTAGAAGAATTGGCCCCCAAGCAAAGGATGTATGTCATTGAACCATGCTCTCCCAAGCAAGCCCCCATCTAGGATTGAAATATTGGCCCCACTAATTTGGTGCAACGAGACCCAATATGATGGTTGCAATAACAAGGCAAAAGGGTGACATAAAGAGCCTATAATTCTCTAACTCAATCTAACCCTCACAGAAAACAATCTCATCGAGGCCTATAATATCATAGCAAGCCTCCCTCCCAACATCCACATTATATATCATGCGCTCTTGGTGGATGGGAAATCTATGGATCCACCACACATCCTTTAGTGTGATCGTCACCTCACCTCTCGGGAGGTGGAAGGAGGATGTCTTGTTGTGCCATCTCTTAGTGAGTGTCATCAGTATACCTAAGTGTGTTCGAATGGGATGAGCATAAGAAATATACCAAAGTCCCATTTGCCCTAGGTAATCCTGCTGTCGATTGGGAAGATCATCCAAAATGATGAAGAGATCCTGGGACATGTGCTTGCATGAATATAATATCATCTCCTCTTGCATCAGGAAAGCCACCCCATAAAAAAACATAAAAAATCATGATCCTGATTTGTCTAGATGTACTCTAGGAAACCTCAATGTCACTGTCTGTGGGTGTGGTGCAATTTGAAAAGTCCAAACTATGCCACTAGGAGTCTTTGAACCTCAAACTCCATGTGTCATAGTTTAGACATGCAGCCTAGTTTGACCTAAACCATAATTTGCAAAGAGCACCGTCACGGTGCACTTTATGTATGCGGCTGGGTTTGGAATTTAAACCCTAATTCTAAACTATGATGCAACATCGCTACTCGCAACTACGACATAGTTTGAGGTTGTGCAACACTGAAAGAGAGTTTGGAGGGGTGCTATATTGGACCGCTCCTAAAAGCTAAGTTTCCTAAGCTAATAAATGTGCATGAAAATTGAAAAAAAAGTTTGGTTAGGTTGACTCACCAATGGTCCAGTGCCAGGAAGTCTCTGGTGTGTTCGTACTCTATCATAAATGTGGCAGGGAAGCTATCCTTGAACCATCTCGTGAAGGGGTCAAAGCTCAAAATTACAAAATCTCTAAAAGCTAAATGAACAAATGAATTGGAAGTGGCCCCTCAAGAACTATTTAAGCTTGAAAATTAGGGGTTTTTGACCCTATTTAGCTATCTTGCTAGGGTTTTGGTCCCTTGATTCTATTTTTGCTCAACAAAGGACCCCTTTTGCACAATTTTTTGCATTTTATCTTATTTTTGGCATTCTGAAGCCTTTCTGGACCCGTCGGGCACCTTGTCCTCATTTTTTGTGAGATCACCCAAAAAGTTGAAATTTTCATCCAATCTCTTGAGGGGACGGTATATCGGCATGTTTTCTCCTGCTAGGGGTAGCAGAGGGGAAAATTTTGAAATCGATTTTTTTTTACTTTTGATCAAGATAGTTTATTCTTTGAACCAATGCAACGAGTACTTTCCTTCAAAGAGGGGAAAAATGTAGACATGGAAAATGTACGGACACGCTTGATCCTGATTACTAACACCACTTCATCCTAAATCATCCCTTTATCTAAACCATTTAATCAAATAGCCCGTATTTGATTAAATTCATCAATTTTCCTCTCTTAATTAAATGAATCATTATTTATCTGATTAAGTCTTTCTCTTTTGTTAATTAAATTAATCAATCTGATTTAATTAACCCTAGGTCTCTATTTAATTAAATAATTCAATTTATTTAATTAAATCTCTAAGGCCATCTTATTAAATTAAATAAATTAAACCTTATTTGATTTAATCTAACAATCATCCCCTTTAGTTAAATAAATAAAAGTCTTTATTTAACTAAGTCTAAATCATTTTCCTCTCAACTTTGATTTATTCAAATCCTAAAATCTAAGTCAAAATTATCAAATCACCTAATCTCCTCACATTTAATCAAATCCTAATTAAATATAATCTTAATCCATTTCCATCCTCTACCTTTTGCCACTTGCACATGAAAATACATTTAATTCATTTATTAAATCTCTATTTTCTCTCAACTTGGCATCTTTAGAGAATATTCCTTCAAATTTGAAAATCTCTCCAAGTGGACTTTGTCCTTCCAACAAGACATTCATTCCTTCTTACATGTCCTTGTGCATTGAGGCAAGTGGTATTTAAGTCATTTATTTTTCCCTCTTGCATGTCATTTCGCTATTTTCAAATTTCACCTAATTGCATTTATGGGCACATCCTTTGCCCATTCACATCTTGAGAAGTGGCATTTGACCATTGGTTGAAAGTTAGTCCCACATTGCTCATTTTGGACATTTCTCCATCTTTTCTTTCTATAAATAAGATGTTTATGTCCTCATTTGATCATCCACAATTTGAGCAAGTTTACTACACTCAATTTTATATTCAAGAATATTTATTTTCATCAATTTTTATCAAAGTCTTGGCTAGGTTATGCAAATTTTTCACCATGGAGCTCAAGTGAATCTTCATAAAAGTGAATCAACCTTCATCAATCATCAACATTTCATCATAGGAGTTGGGAAAGGGCCAATTTTCACATCAAATTAGCACCAATTCCCTCATGGGATTGAGAGTTTGCATGTTTAAATAGGATTTCAATTACTTTGTTTGCTTTGTTCTTCAATTTCTTTCCTATTTGAGCATTGTAGATGAACTTAATGGGGAATCTAGGTTCTTACTTGCATTTGATCTAACTATATGTTTTTTTATTGTGTTTTTCAAGTATTAGGATTGGGGTTCTACACTTACAATTTCATCCATTTCTATTCAGTTTTTTTACCTTTCTAGTTGTTTTTGCATTACACAATGTGTTTTCAAACAAGTTACATTTCTATTCAATCAATTTATCAATTAGCAGCATTTAGATAATTGTATTTAGTCTTTATTTTATCATACATTCCTTAGTTTCAATGAACCACCAAGATTTTAGGTGTGGGATCTATCTCTTTCCTTTAGGTGAAAGACCCTAATTGAGCAAAAGAGACATATCATTCCTAATCCTTAAAATCTATGGTTCAAATATATACTTTAATAGAATGGAATGATCAAAACATTCCAATGGATTGTACAAATTTTTCCCTCTGCTTATTCTTTCCTAGTATCTCTATGCATCTTCACCATTATACCCATTTTGCACAGATTATTACTTGGTATGTTTCTATAAAATTTAACTTAGAAATCTTTGAAAAGAGGATGGTATATAGTGTGGAGAAAATGCTAGAATAATTGTTCAGAAGCCTTTTTTATAAGTTAGAGCATGATTTGGGGACAAAAGCATTTAGTATGGGCTAGATTTTTTCCAAACATGTCTCTTTGATGTGACATTGAGAAGTGTATTTGTTGTTGCTAAGTCTAGAGTATCTATCAAATGAGAATGTTGGATCAATGTAGAGTCTTTCAATTGATTTAACATGAGAGATAGCTGTAAAATTCAACCCTTGCATCTCTTTTCTACTTATGTTTATCGTTGCTCTGTCTAATGTTAAGTCTTGTGCTTTATGTATTGTGATTCCCCATGCCATGGTGAGTGGAATTTGTGTTCTACTACCTTAAGTTATAGCTAGGATGGCGATGTCTCTTCGGTTTTCTAGGTCCCATGGTGGACCAAAGTAATTTTGGAAGTGAACAACTACATATTCAAGTGGATTTGGTAGTTTACAATGTGCATTGTACACAATAGCTTTAACAAGACCAAGGGATCCATTCACTAGGCTATCTTGAATCCAAAAATTTGTTGTTAGCATCACCTGTTCACCAACACAAAGCAACAGTTCTAGGAGAAGTTGGTCATCATCTCCATGATCAAATGTCTATTGCTATGCTACTCAAGAAATTCTAATGGCTATGGGAAGGTTTAACTGTTAGATAATTTTTTTTGTTTTGGAATACAACTAAGTCATTTGCGGAAAACAAATGTGTAGCAACATCAAATTGTTCTCTTTTTGTGGTTGAAAGAATTTTATTTGTTTGTTTACTAAGCTCTTCCTAGTCATCGTGGAGAGCCTCACCATTTCTTATATGGAGAAGGATTGTCCAGAACTTTTGTTGGGAAGGGCTATCTCCTTTTTGGCAGAAAATATTGTCTAATGTCACCTAGATTGTGAAAGTATGCCATAAGGCTACAACCGATTAGTGTGAAGCATAAATAGGGGTATCCATGATAGGTGGCAACTGGGCAAGATCATCAACAAGGATGATAGAAATACCACCGAATGGCTCGCTCTAGTTATTGGGGAATGCTTGATGCAATCGACTATCTATTTTTAGCAACAACTTCAGCCCTAGAAAACTCATTTCATCTATGAAAATGTATTGAATATATTTAAAATGTTCTTAGAATAATGTCAATGGTTGGCCTTACAAAGGATTCATATCCTTTATGTGAATCTGAAGGGCTGTATGGATTGTGGAAGTGAATATGTTGTATACAACAATACCTGTGGGGGCCAATGTGAGCAATAGGCTATTGGATCTAGTAGTAGAGGTGTTTATTTTTTGTTTGATACAATTTATCAAAAAGGATTTTCTAGTGCTAGTTGTCCCTTGGATGATCATGTGGAGAGGGTCTTTGGGGGAAGGCTGCATGTGATGGGACATGATGATTTGAAGAGCTAATTGCTATTTTGGTGATAGTTGATGGGTTGATGTATTTACAGGGAAATATTGTATCGTAGCTTGCTAACATTGTTCCCTAGCTAATGGGATGAACTACAAAGGAATATAATGAAGTTGTTTCTAGGAACAAGGTTTGTATTCCATGAATGGTTCATATCAAAGTCCTGCCTACCCAACAACTGGAGGTAATTTATATTGATGTTAATAGTCGTACCAAGCCGAGAGAAAATTTCCCATTCATATTCATCCAAAGAAGGTCGATGGTTCAAATCATCAGTATCACTTCCATGTTCTTCTTCAATCATGGATGCAACTAGAAGTCTATTAACATGCCAAGGATGATAACCAATTGTTTTAAAAACTTTCCAATTTTGTATTATCTCTTGTTTGGAAAGACCTATATCTGTCTATATGTTTTAGAAAGGTTTGTATAACATAAGTTTAGTCCAACAAAATGTCTCAAATATTTATGTATCTTTAATAGGAATAGTCTTGAACAATAGGTACACAAGAACAATTGTAGGTTGGTGTCTCAGTTTCCATTTGGCCTTTTTGAGCTGCTCTGAATTTGTATATAAGCAGACCGAGTCAATTAGGGATACACCACCTAGCTCTGGAGGCCTTTGCATATTGTAGTGAATATAATTTGTTTGCAGGTCTTCCTCAACATCATCTTTATTTATATAGAACCATTCCTTTTTTCCAACATTCAAATGAACATATTGTCAGCTTGAAGTGAGAAGAGGAAATTTATGTAACATATGGAATGTCTCCTGTGTAGAGATGTCACACTCCACAAGAATATTCATCATGAATTTTTGATATGCAAGTAGTGTTCTATCCTCAACTATATTTTTATTTGCAAGTATTTTCAACATATCAAGATAATTTTCTAATTTCTTCTCAAATTTAGTTGCATATTTAGAAATATAATTTAAATTTTTTTTCCTAGAAATAATTGGTTGGTTGTCAACATTGGCACACCGGATTGCAAGCATGGGTTGGCTATGAATATTTAGGTGATCATCATTTCTTCATGGCTTGTAAGATTTGTTAGACTCAACATCAGATGTCAATGCAGAGGTAAGTTGTTGCTGCCAAGGTGCTTTATGTCGATATTGTAATTGCTCTCATTTTTTCCTTAAACAAGTATATTCAGAGCATTTTTTGTGCCTTTGAACTATATTTAGCAACTCTTCATAATCTATGATTGGATCACTGGAAAGACTCTGGCTCGTGGAAAGTAAGCATGGATTTTATTTAGAACAATGATTCTCCATGCAAGGCAACTTGGATTCCAAGCTAAAACATATCTATCAAAAAAGTACCTTGCCATGGTAACATAATGGTGATTGGACCAATCAAGAGTGTCCATGTTGGGGGCTTCTGGAAGCCATAAAAAACCATGCACATGTGTAGAGCCATGATGCTGCTATTCATATCTATACCAATAATATTTTACATGCAAAAGCTTTTAAATCACCTCTTCACATAAAATTGAGAATCTATGATGTAGATATAAAGATGTTATATGTGGATTTTGAACAACACTATCTATTATCATCTTTGTTCAAGGATCCATCACCAAATGATCCATAGAAGAGAAAATATTTCGTAGATCATCCCGTTTTGTTTCTGCACAACTCAAAGTGAAAAAATGGTAGGTATGCCAAGTTGTTCAATCATTGAAGATAGTTGGGCTAGACAAGAGTTCCAAAAAGAATGGGTCTTATGCAATGATGCACCAAAACACATCAATTGCTCAACTATTTGTCCATCAGGAGTAGCTTGAAGCCATTCATGCAATGCAGACAATGACTTGGGAATTTTTTCTTCCAGACCCGCTCTAACAAAGATAGAAATAGTTCATTAGTTGTGATGTGTCACTATCAAGTTGTAGAGGAAATACCTAAACCTAACATGTTTTCCAAATCTATGGTCAAAATATCTCATTAAGTGGAGGGCATATTCATGTAGGTGAATTTGAACATTCCTAAGATGAAGGGGAAGTGCTACTCCAATAGGGAACAATATTGGAAATGACATTGTAAATAAACCTTCAGTGTTGTATTCATTAATAGGAGAAGAGCTAATTTCAGGCCAACACAAGATATTCTGCTCCTTTTTTTTCAATTTTAAATACCTATTTGATTGCTTGGAGCTCTCATTTAGCATTTGGAAAGGAAGGGATAAATGATGAAAATTTTTAAGAGCCATTTTCATCTTGAGCATCATTTTTTGAGTTGGTTGATGGCATTAGATCTTCATCAGAAACTTGCTCTATTGTATGCAAGAAATTGGAGACATCAACAACAACATTAGGTAACATATTAAGAGCCTCAACATCAATCTCAACATTATTGTAGTATTTTTCATATTGAATTTTGTATTTCAATGCATCCATGAAATGATTTTTATTAACATAGAAGCCATAATTGACACCTTCAATGGTGGTTCATCATACGATCATAACCTCAAGGTCTTGCAATCAGTGTGGCAAATTTTTTTCTATGCTCGAGATATCTTGAGGAAAGCTTATCGTGTGAGCACTGTATTGAAATTGAAATTCTCTTGCATGGGACACTTGTAAAACTAGAGCCACCCTAGCAATAAGCATTTCTTCAACTTGTGTTAGCTTTTTTAGCAACAATGTTTGTGGACCTAGGTCCATGCCATTTGCAGAGATGAAGCAGTGGATTCCTTTTTTAGAATAACATCTTACACATGTCATTGATGACCTTGACATATTAGTGTGCATCCCTATGTAGCTTTCTCTACATATCTAAAAAATAGAAAGGTTCAAAAGTGCATCCATGCAGTGTCGAAATCATTTTATCGTAGAAAGGTAGAAATTATTGAATATTTCTTTGAGGTGTTGTTGTTGTAATGGTACATCAGGGGGATTTTTCTAATATTGTATATAAGGGGTGGCATCTACCATTTCCAATGGACACTAAAAGGGAAGATTGTCAGCAAGTAGACTTGTAGGTGTACTTGTTGCAATTAGCCTTTGTTGCAAGTATTTTGTATGGTGCTTCACAAAAATTTCTTCTCTATGTTGGCTATAGTACAAATGGTTCTGATGTTTTTTCTTAGCCTTTTTAAATTCAACAATTGATTGGGTGTGGAACTTGAATGTACTCACATAGCCTAGGAGTATACATACAAGCTCAACCATATTAGCATATATGAATATACATGTATAACCATAGATATATTTAAAGTAGTAATTACACATAAACATATAACA
This sequence comes from Sequoia sempervirens, assembly GCA_007258455.2. Classification (NCBI taxonomy): domain Eukaryota; kingdom Viridiplantae; phylum Streptophyta; class Pinopsida; order Cupressales; family Cupressaceae; genus Sequoia; species Sequoia sempervirens. Next base: position 456,124,921 of record VDFB02271358.1, read on the forward strand.
AAATATATATGAGTATCCATGTGTATATAAATGTATATCTATGGATGATCACAAAAGGAATAACATAGTTTGAACATTGGAATATATAAAATTATATACACAATGATTTTATAGATTTTTGTGTTAACCATTTCCACTATTTCACTATTGTTATATCCCACATCTAGAACAATACAATATTGGATGCAAGCAACCAATTGAAAGTTATGTTTGTGGAAGCCAAGTGTATAGAAGGATATTTTTAGGCATGTATCTATGCAAGAAAAAATATATGACATTAAAACAAAAAGCACAAAATCTACGCTCAGTATCCTCCCCACCATTTATTTGCACCGTGGAGGCTTGCAGACTCTAGCAAAACCCCTAAGGTCAAAAATATTATGAAACACCCGCGTGGAGTTTCATGGAGTTCCATTACACATCACACAATAACAATGTTGGGGGAAATATATTGTCTTCATATCTAATTTATCATATTGTAGTGTTTTCTTTACATCCCTCTCAACTTTATATATACATATACATACATATACAGTTATATATACACATATATATACATATATATATACATATACATATATATATACATATACATACACATACATATACATATACATATACATATACATATACATATACATATACATATACATATACATACATATACATATATACACATATACATACTGTGCTGTAGAAAAAAGGACCCTTTGCTTGACATGGGATTAATTCATGATAAATTGAACTTAATGAGGCCTTGATTTAGGTGTTGTGAGGCATTTTATGCATCCACACTAGGTCTTTGGCCCTTATAAATTGAATAACATGCTTTTAACGATGTCTTGTAATGTTGTAAAGTCTTGTAAAGGACTTTCACACTTTTATAGACTTAGTGAACCCATTTCTTCCTAATTCAACATTATAAAATGTGTTTAATAACATTATTACATCAATATAGAAGGCTTGTAACTTAAACTTAATGTTAAATTAGTGTTGTAATGTGTCATGCACATTC
>VDFB02271358.1:456126035-456187803 GCA_007258455.2 Sequoia sempervirens
ATTTCTTCAAGATCTATCCTTATTGTGTTCTCTTGTAGGAAATTAGTAACCATTTTTTTTACATCATGCACATTATTTGTGGGTAGGTAAGTAATAGCAAATGAGGTATGAAAGGTAGGATCCATAGAGGGTTGACTAGTGTCAACACTATGAGTGAAAGAGTTAGAAAACCAAAGATCCACAATGAATGGTGTATCACAGGATGACATGAGTTTCAAACTATGTCTCATGATAGTATTTTCAATAAGAATCCAATTTTTGAAGCTCATTCAAGTTTCAAAAACTTGGTATGAACCCAAAATGGATAAGAGGTAAAAATGAAATAACCTAAAATGTAAAGTGCGATCCAAATGTGTAAAAGCAATTTCCATATTCTAAACAAGATAATTTTCTAATTATGCTATGCAAAAACCTAAAAATGATGTCTTGCAAATCCAATTTTGAATTCACACAATGCACTAAATTTATCAAATCAAGCTTAATATTATCAATTTGAAAATGTTGGAACACAACAATAAACTAAGAGGGAGGGTGAATCAATAGATAATAAAAATTAGTGCTTAAAAACCCTTTGTGTAGATTACTTCTTTTAGCTTAGAGTACTTTATGAAAATTAATTAATTTATTTGTTAATGTGAAAATTAACTAAACATATAGAGATATAGACACACATTCACACAAAATCCAATAAGACATGATTATGTGGAAAACCCAAGATGGGAATTTAAACCATAGTGACAAAAGTTGCTTGAGTCTACTGCTCAAGTCCAATGTCACAAATAGATCACTAATTACAATTTTTAAGGGCGCCAACCCTAAGGAAGAAAAAAATCCAAGGATGCACCAATCCCCTACACTAAGAACCAACTTAGTTATCTTATGGAACCAACCAATCATATTTTAAAAATAGTATTACATTTTTTTATTACAATTCATTGTTGCAACTTACTTTGTAGTTGCAAACAACTTTGTTGGAATCTATGCAACTCACTCTCTATTGTTGCTACTACAATCTCAACAACACATACCTATGCTCTTCTATTTTATTCTTTATTTGTTCCAAATTTTACCTTTCTCCTCTACACTTACAACATTCTCTATTCTATCTTACTGCACTGCACCTCTACTCCTTGAATGCAAACACCTAGAAAATATTTTTTTATTAGAGTCTAGGATACATGTGCATTCTCTGTTCTTCTTTATTGCACCTTGAATGTTAACCCTTAATCATATTCAAAAAAAATTTCTGGGGTTCTACTCATTTAGGATTTGTGCATAGTCTTTCTTTGTTGCACTACACCATCTCTTCACACTCTTCCTCTGCTACAATATAGACTCTACTAACTCTCTCATCACTTGCTGACACCATGGACAATTTTTTGATTGTCTTATTTTTGCTTGACACCACTAATGTAATATCTCTACCTCGAGATGTGTACCAAAATCTAGATAATATAGAACCCTCTATTAGGGTTTTCTTCCCCTATTGACATTACTAGCAAGCTTCTAGTGCATCAATCCACACACTCACTCTGTATAGATTCATTAAATATCCTAAACTAAACCTACAAAAACCTAAAGCTAGAATACATTAAATGCATTTTCTTGAATATGTGATTTGATTCTAATATTGATCACCTATGCAATCTATTCCATCATCTTGAAGATTAAATATTCATTTACATTAGTAGTTAGTTCATTTTGTGAGCAGGTGAAAATACATGTTAGAAAATGAGCATCAAACAAAAGAGTGCAAACAACAAATATAAACACCCTACACCTCAAGATTGGGCTAATGACTAACTTAACAAAGAAAAATGGAACATTTTACCTTGTTGAGTTGTCCTTTGGTTTTCCCTTTGATATTTGATGTTGTATGCTCCTTTGATGGCAAGAGATGCAACTTTGGATTGTAAGATGGATGGAAAATGCGTGAAAGTGGATGCAAATGTAAGTATTTTGGCTAAGTATGGATCAAATGAAAAATTTCCAAGAGTTTGGCTAGCACAATGATCTCCCCCCAAAATGAGAGGAAAGAGGGGGTACTTATAGAGAATTTTGAATTCTCTAGAGAAATGGATGATGTGGACATTCAAGTTGGAAGGAGAGTACATGACATGGAGGTACTAGTTAGTACCTTGGGATTTGGACAAGATCTCATCATAAAGGAGGTCCTTGTCCCCATGTGGATGAGAGGACATGTGAGGAATTAAAAATTCCTCAAATATCCACATGGGAATTAGAGAAAGAATTTAAAATTCTTTGGAATGCATTGGGGGATTAAATGTGAATTAAAAATTCACATGGGAAATGGAGTGCCTTCTCCAAAAGGAGAAAGCCTTTAATAAGGTTGACTTAGGACACATTCCATAAATGACATGGGGATTAGGTTGACCTAATTAAGTGATTAAGGTTGTGCATGTACCTGATTAGACAAATTAATGACATATTAGAGGCAAGTGGGAAATTATGGAGGATGTGACCCTAATGATGATTAGAGGTGTGCACATCTTAACCATAAATTAATTATGATTAGAAGTGGGTTAGATGGTTAAGAGGTATTAGAGACCAACTTGCAAAAGTTGGAGGATGTGACAATGAGAGAGAAAGTGAGGAATTAGAAATTAATTTAAATTCCAAGAGGTAATATGACTAAATTAAATAAAGTGGTATATTTATTTAATTTAGAGAGGAAAGAGGGTAAAAGTATTTATTAAATTAAATACTTTGGAAACCTTATGTAGGACATGAAATATTAATTAAATGAATGATTTAATTAATACCGACAAGGAGGATGAAGTAGATGAGCAAAGGGAGGATGAAGTAGATGAACAAATGGATGATTAAGGAGACATCTTTGACCATATGGAAGTGGTCAAATTTAGATGTCTACACATTTGAACAAATTAAATTTGTTCACTATCAGTTACCAAACAAAACCATTGTTTGCATGGACTTAGCCATTTGTGATCTTCATCATTTGAATATGGGTCATCAATCTTGTTCTTTGTTCCATGATCCTCTGGTTCTCCATTGACCTCAACAAATTTAAAACATGGCCATTAGGTTTATCTCCTTTAAACTGTTGTCATTGACCACTTTCCCTTTGGAACCATAGCCATCATGTATCGCTACTTCACTTAGGCCATCATCATTCATTTCAATAATGTGAAGCATCTTAGTGATCACCGTTAGATCTTATCCTTATGATCTTTGTCATTCACCTTATCCCATCGCATATCGCTACACTTCACCAATTGTTCAATTCTCAATAGCGATGTGAACTGATACTGCGATCACTGTCAGATTGATCACCCTTTAGATCTACATCATCGATAATACATTGTGCATCATTGTGACACATGTGATTTTATTTCTTCTTCAGTGATATAGTGATCACCATTGGATCAATATTCAACCAATCTACACTATCCCCTGCTATACCACTGGCTAAAAGCATGGGTCCACAAAAACTTAGTGGCCTAGTGGGAAACTACCATTTATTCATTTGTGACGTCATTTCCATGTATCAACACCTTATTTGATCATCCTTCACAATCTATCCATGCACATCACCTTCTATCATTGTCACCTTCCTAAGGGGTCCCACCAAGGTCTTTGTTAATCTTCCATCATCATGTTAAAGGGACTTCAATTCCACTCACTTTGATATTCATATGTCTCCTCAATGAAGTTCTATCAAAATGTCGAAGAGATCGACTATCTGGTTCCATTAATCCTCATATGTCTCCCCAATGAAGAGCCTTTTTGATATCACCTTTTCAATCATTTTCCACCACTTTTCATCATGACCTCACCTTCTTCCACATCACACCTTCATCCATTCATCACCCATCACACAAATACTTTCTTTATTCAACTTCATAACCTCGATGTGGAATAATCGAGCAACACAATAGAGTTATACCACCTAGATATTGTTGATGCCATCTTCCACTTCCATCTTACATTCATTGCTCATCATTGAAATCTTGACTACCTTTGAATTCATAATCATGATGTGACGAACACATGCGATGCAATCATATCCTAACACTTGGCTATGTTGACATCACCATCCATTTCCTTCTTATGTTCATCATGCATCGCAAGAACTATCCTATCGCTTCACTTCACAATAGTGACTTAAAGCAACCAAGCAATATGTCACCATGTGTTTGACTTGGAAACTTAGGACCCACTTCTAACTTTGTGTGTTGTTTTTTCTTCAAGGTTTGATCTCCACCATTGAATAAGCTTCATGACTATGTCGAAAGGACTTAACTCATTGTCTCTTCAACAACCCATTGTCACTTCAATGTATCATTGTCTCTCTTTCTTTCTTTATCACTTTGTTGAAGGGACTCTAAAGTGACTCCTGATATGGTGCAGTCTCCCCAATGTAGGACCAAGTATTTGTCACTCAACTTAGTAAATATTACAATTGTTGAACTATACTTGAGACCCACCTTTTTCTTTGTGATACAACCTTTGATCACCAACTGTCCTAGTTAACGACATACTCCATTATATTCCACTCATTTCCCATCACTAAAAGCATATCTTACTTTGAATTCATAAACGTGATAAAAAGGACTAAGGTGATAGCCATTGGATTTCTTCCATTTAATCTCATTGATTCATCACATATTGTGCAAACACTTCTACATTGGAGAAACAAAAGTGTGAAGCAAAGAACCATAGTGATGTCTATTGGATCTCCTTACTTTGAATGCACACTGATAGATCAAAAAGACTTGATAAAAACTATTGATCAAGTTTTCATCACCAGGTCGAAGGGACACTAAAATTACTCACTCTGATATTGTGTTTTCTCTTCAATATATCTTATAGCCTCAATCACCACCGTCAATCAAAAGGCTAGAGAAATGGGTCTAGTTTCCTAATGAGTTCAAAGGAATAAGTTACAACTTATGAAACCTACAACCACTGATACATAGTCAACAACAAAATATAAATTATTCTTGAGTTCCATGATTGTAAACCTAGGGTTTTAACCAATAAACCCTAATTCTATCAGAGAGCACATGTAATTCAATTTTGAGCTCATCCTTCAACCTCCCAACTTGGAACTTATATTTTTAAGAATCTCTCAAAAACCCACATTGAGTCTAGACTCTAATTTTCCTTCAAACACTTGGAATAACCTCATGCAACAATATGTAATTATTAAATGAAAATATTGTATCATATGCAAGAACATGCCCCTTTCACTAATAATCTGTACCAATGCTTCTAGAACCAGATCCACTGCATACTTTATCTGACCTTAACATCAATGACACATTTTACATTAATTGAAACATCCCCCTTTAAAGAATCAACTCCATTTCACCATTTATCCCCTTTTTACATCGATGACAATAATGTGCCAACAATCTCCCCCTTTTTTATTGATGGAAAAAATAAACTCTCAACTTACAACGAATGGTTTGATACCAATGGTGGATAACATCTGAGCTCAATTCTCTTTTTCTCGTCCTTATGAGCATTTGCATACTTTTCTCATGCTCTTACTTTGAGCATTTACTCAACTCTCTCCCCCTTTTACATCAAAGGTAAAGGGTCACAATCCTAAGCATCTTGTATCAAGTCACCATGTTTCTATAGCCTCTACTTCTCTTTAGCAATGGAAAAGGGACTTTTTATCCCCCTTTGCTTGATACCAATTGATACCCATTTATGATCTTCTATCAATCGTTGCTCTCATTCTTTGATTGCAATGGAAAAACTATATGCTTGAATTTATTTGTACTAATTAACACTATTTGATGCCAGTTGAAGTTCCATTAAATGATCTAAACCAATCATGTCTGATACCCCCTTAGACCTTTATCCACTCTTCTTTCATACTTGAGCACTTGGTTCACTTTGGGCTCTGTACCAACTAGACTAGTTTGACCCAATTCTCAATGGTCAATACCAATTGGAATCACAATTTATTTTCTTATCATAGCACTTGCACAACTACCTTCACCTTCAACTATAAATATTCTTCCCCTTTGATAAGAATTTAAAAGAGAAAGCATGTAAACATAAATCTGCAACCATCAAGTCATTAGAAATTTGTAAAACATGTTTTACCTAACTTGATCTCTCTCCATTTCTAGGGATGAATGAAATACCAATTAAGCTCCCCTTAGATTCATTACCTATCAGTAAGACTTAGTGATGTGAGGAAAAATCAACCACATTTGGTTCTTCTTGCCCACTTTTCACTTTCCACACCTTTTTGGGCTTCTTCACTATCTTGTCTGCCTTCTTCTCAAGAACATGTGAACTTTTATTCACTTTGGGTGATTTATTCTTTCTTTTGTTCTATGCTACAAGCCTTACATTATTTAATATAAAACTCTTCGTTATGTGACCAAGGTTATTACATTTATAGTATAGTACATTCATATTCATTATAGGAGCAAATAAACTTCTATTCACACATTTTGTGCTCCTTGGTGCATCTCTACATTCACAAGTCTTATCACCAAACTAATTACAAGTATAATGTTTAGTAACCATAAAAACATGGAGAGTAACTAGTTAGATCTTTTCTCTATGTAGAATGAGGTGGTCTTCTTTGGTTCAACTCCCTCATGTATCTCACCCTTGAGAATCTTTCTGCATCAGCTCCCTTATTATGTTGCTTCTTCTTCAAAAATTTTGGGACTAATTTCTCCACCTTCTTATCTATTGGAGGCTTCTTCTTTTGATAAGAAAAAACTAAATGGTTATTCTTCTTCTTTTCTGTAGTAGGTTTCTTTTCTTCTTCAAATTTCTTCTTGTTAGCAATGGGATTCTTTTCCTCTTTTTCTTTCTTCACTTTAGTAGTTCCCTTTTATGATTTTCCATTTCCAGAGGCATTTTCCTTGGAAGACCATCTCTCTTCTGCTTTAAATTTGTCATATAATTTTATAGAAGCACTAGTAAAAGGACTCTCTCCTTTCACAAATCCAAGGTCAACCTTTTCTTTAGGTTTTGATGGCTTTTGTGATTTTACCAATTCATCAAATATCTCCGAGCCACCTTTTAGTTTTAGACCTTTGTTAATCTATTACTTATCAATTTCTAAATATTTTCTTAGGGCCATTATTTCTACCTCTAACTTCATGTACTCAATAGATTTAAACTGAAGTTCAAATCTGACTACATCTTCTATCCTTTTTTCTTCTTCCACTTGTTTCTTCAAGCTAATCACTATATGATTAGATTCTTCAAGACTCTTGGTCAGCTTATCAATCTCCTTTTGTGCATGCATCTTATATTCTGCATTTTCTTTCTTCAAGCTTTTAATCTCATCTATAGCACAAATGAGTTTACCTTCAAATTCCACTTCTTCTTATTCTCTAGACCTTTCAACTTCTTCATCAAAATTTTGTACCAAAATCCATGGATAGGGATTCATTTCCCTCAACCTCATAGGAACTTTCATGTTCATCATCTAAACTTCCAAAAACACTTGATAACCTATTTTATTTTCTTGTGTGTGGCTTCTTCTTATCCATCTACTTACTACTATTTTCTTTCTTAGAGTTATATTTTTCATCATGAATGCATTCAAAAGCAAGATAAGCAGTTTTACCTCTACTTTTTCTAGAGCCTTTCCTTAGTCTTCTTATTGGAAGTAGATGCTTCTACCTTCTCCCTTCTAGTTGCAACATCTCTGATGGATGTATCTACAGTCTTCTCATCTTCACTTCTCTTCATATTTTATACTTGCCTCCACATCTTTGAATCTTTTCTTGCACCTTACTATCATCACCTTCATACATCCTCCTCAACTTGTTCCAAACTTCATGTGCAATTTCATAATGCATGACTTTTTCAAGCACAAATATAGACAACCTAATCATAATGGCAAAGCTTGCTTTAGCATCATCTTAAAACACCTTATTTCTAGCCTCAGTAGTTGGATGTGTAGTAGGAACCTTTTATCCCTTCTTAACAAATATCCACACATTAGACCCTAATGATTCTAAATATTCCTTCATTTTTTTTTCTCCAACACTTATAGTCTAATCCATCAAAGAGAAGTACTTCTACAGATGAGCCTTCCTTATTATTCATTTTTGTGTTCACTTATACAAGATCAACCCGAGCTAATTAAGCATCTCCTAGGGAACCAAGGGCTCTGATACCAATTTTTGGAACACAACAATCTATTGAGGGGGGGTGAATCAGTAGATAATAAAACTTAACCCTTAAAAACCCATTTTTTAGATTAGTCCTTTTAGCTCAAAGTACTTTATCTAGATTAATTCATTTAGCTCTTAATGTGAATATTAACTAAACATATAGATAGATATACAAAAATTCACACAAAATCCCATAACACATGATGTACATGGAAAACCCAAGATGGGAAAAAACATGATGACAAAAGCTAGTTGAGTCTACTACTCAAATCCAACATCACAAATAGATCACTGATTACAAAGTTTAAGGGAACCAACCCTAAGGAAGCACCAACTCTAAGGAGACACCAATCCCATACACTGAGCACCAACTTAGTTATTTGATGGCACCAACCAATCAAATTAACAAAATAGTATTACAATTTTTTATTACAATTCATTGTTGCGACTTACTTTGCAACTACACACTACTTTGTTACAATCTTACAACTCGCTCTACTGCTACTATTGTAATCTCGACATAACATACCTATGCTCTTCTCTTCTCTTCTTCCTCTGCTCTATACTTTACCTTTCTCCTCTGCACTTACAACATTCTCTGTTCTATCTTACTGCACTACACCTCTACACCTTGAATGCAAACACCTAGAAGATATTATGTATTACAATCTAGGATACATGTGCATTCTATGCTCTTTTCTACACCTTGAATGTTAACCTTGTTGGACTTATTGCACCAAAATATTGACCCATCAATGCCCAATACAAGCTTCAGTTAAGAACCACAGGAGGCGGTTAGATCATGTCACAAACCAAGTGTTAGTGCTACAAGGAAGACCAAGGGTCACACCTTGCAACAATCCCCCCCAGCAAAATCGTGGGGTTTGAACCTATGACCAGTTCTGATACAAATTGTTGGACTTTCTATTGCACCAAAATATCAACCCGTCAATGCCCGATACAAGCTTTGGTTAAGAACCACAGGAGGTGGTTAGACCATGTCACAAACCCAAGCATTAGTGCTGCAAGGAAGACCAAGGGTCACACCTTGCAACAAACCCTTAATCATATTCAACTTTTTGTTTGGATTCTACTCATTTAGGATTAGTGCATACTCTTTGTCTGCTACACTACACCCTCTCTTCATACATTGCCTCTGCTACACTACAAAATCTACTCACTCTCTCATCACTTGCAGACACCCCATTTATATAATTTTTTGATTGTATTCTTTTCACTTGACTCCACCAATCTGCTATCTCTACCTCAAAATGTGCACCACCATCTAGATCATCTAGAACCCTTTGTTAGGGTTTTCTTCCCCTACTAACATCTCCAACAAGTTGCTAGTGCATCAAGCGACACACTCACTCTATAACGATTTGTTGAATCTACTAAACAAGATAACCTGCAAAACTCTAAACCTAGAATACATTAAATGCATTCTCTTGACTATGTGATCCAATTTTGATCTCGATCACCTCTACAATCTGTTTCATCATATTGAAGATAAAATCTTCATTTACATTGGTTGCTAGTGTAGTTGAATGAATTAAATTCATTCACTATTTCGATTACCAAATGAAACCCTCATTTACACGAACTTAGAAATTTGCAATCTTCATCATTTGAATCTAGGTCATCGATCCTATTCTTTGTGCCACAATCCTCTAGCTCTTTATTGATCTCTGAAAATTTAAAATAGAACCATTGGATTTATCTCCTTTAAATTTTCGTCGTTGATCACTTTCCCTTTGGAACCATAGCCATCATGTATCGCTACTTCACTTAGGGCATCAATCATTCATTTATGTGATGTGAAGCATTTAGTGATCACTATTAGATCTTAGCCTTATGATATTTTCTCTTAACCTTATCCCATCATGTATTTCTACACTTCACTAGTCGTTCAGTTCACAATAGCAATCTGAATTGATGCACCGATCATTGTCAGATTGGTAACCCTTTAGATCACCCTTTAGATGTACCTTTATTTATTCTTCAATGATGTTATGATCACTATTATATCAATCGCCAACCAATTTACATCATCCCCTTCTATATTGTTGGCTTAAAGCATGGGCCCACAAAATATTAGCAGGTTGTCAAGTAGTCATCATTTATTAACTTTTGATTGCCTTGCCATGTGTTAGCACCTCATTTGACCATCCTTCACCATCTATCTGCACACATCACCTTCCATCACCATCACCTTCCTAACGGGTCCCACATAGGTCTTTGTTAATCATCCATTGTCATGTTGAAGGGACTTCAATGCAGCTCACTTTGATATTCATATATCTCCTTAATGATGTTCTATCAGAATGTTGAAGAGACTAACTATCTTGTTTTGTTGATCTTCATATGTCTCCTTGATGAAGATCCTTTGTGACATCACCTAATCAATCATTTGTTACCACTTGTCATCATGACATCGCATTTTTCCATCTCACACCTTCATTCGTTCATCACCCATCACACAAACACTTTATTGAACTTCATAATCTTGATGTGAAATAGTCAAGCAATGTAATAGATTTCTGCCATCTATATATTATTGATGTCATCTTCCACTTCCATCTTATGTTCATCACTCATTGCTAGAATCTTGACTACCTTTGAACTCATAATCATGATGTGAAGAACACGTGATGAAAGCTTACCCTGACACCTAATTACACTAACATCACCATCCATTTCCTTCTTACATTCATCATGCATCATGAGAACTATCTTATCGATTGATTTCTCAACAATGATATGAAGTGATCAAGTGATATACCGGTGTTATTACATTAGTGGTTTACAATTCTCGAGAGGAATGGATTTAGTTTAAATCAAGAGCTTTAGAAAATATATCGATTTAACTTAAAAAAGTTCCATTTTAAGGATTCCAATTGAAGAGGGTTTGATCAAATCATGTTAGATCAAACCCCTTTGGATAGAACCTCGCTAGTTTTAAACCATACCTATAAATGCATCTCCTTTACACCTATCAAAATGCTGATAAAAAATCACTTTTGATTTAGATTTTGGGGGATCAAATGAATTCATTTAAAATTTATTTCAAATGATTATAGTATTCCTCAGAACAAGCTATCCAATGAATATAATTTTAATATGTTTTGGTTTTGTTATGTATTTGTTTTTTAAGTTTTATTAAACATTGGTTTTTCATCGAAAATGAATTTCTTTGTTCTTCACATGTGGAAAAATAGAAGATTATCAAAAAAAAAAATTGAAAAATATGAGTGCACCAGATATTGAAGTCCTTGATCCAAACAAACAAAATTAAATTAAATTTTGACATATACAAAAAGCTACGCTGCTATACCTGTCAAGAATGGTTCAAATTGTAATTCATTTGACTTTGAAATTTGATGAAGAAAAATATTCACCAAAAAAAAACTATCTAAACCGTGGAAGCACTAGATATTATCGAGCTATAAATCTAAATTTGAAAGAATTAGAATTCTTATCCTTCATGGAAAAAAAATTATGCCATAATGCAAGTGTGTGCGCTACTTTTTTTTAAAAAATGTTGTTTTCAAAAAATCAATTTTCGTGGGAGATGGAAAAAGAAGTGTAATTTGGATTCCAAAAAAATTGAAAAAATATTTTTAGAAGCTATTGACAAAATTTGATGAGACTCTAGTTTGCACCATCTTCAAATTCCTCACAGTTTAGTCGCTATATGTGCCTGAATGTGAAGATTTAGTTAAAAATAATAATTTCAGTGTCCAGTTTGGCCAAAAATTGTAAACCATTATTATGGGATCACCTCGTCGCCATGTGTGTCCAACATGGACATTCAAGACCCACTTCTAACTTTGTGCATTGTCCAATCTTCAAGGCTTGATTGCCACCTTTGATTAAGCTTCATCACTATGTCGAAGGGACTTAACTCATTATCTCTTTGACAACCCATTATCACTTTGATGTATTATTGTATCTCTTTCTTTCTTTATCACTTCATCGAAGGGACACTGAAGTGAATCCTCCTTATATGGTGTAGTCTCCTCGATGTAGGACCAAATATTTGTCACTAAACCTAGGAAATATTACAATTGGTAAACTATACTTGGGACCCACCATTTTCTTTGTGATGCAATCTCCAATCGCCACCTATCCTGGTTGATGACATACTCCATTATCTTCCACTCATCACCCATCACAAAAATCATATCTTCCTTTAAATTCATAACCGTAATGCAAAGGACTAAGGTGATAGTTGTTGGATTTATTCCATTTAATCTCAGCCATTCATTGCATAATGCACAAACACTTCTACACCAGAGACACCAAAGTGTGATGTGAAGAACCATAGCGATGGTCATTGGATCTCCTAACTTTGAACACACACCATTCGATTATAAATAATTTATCACAACCATTGACCAGGTTATGATCATCATGTCAAAAGGACATAGAAATAATCACTCTGATATTGTGTTGTCTCTTTGATATATCTTATAGCCTCAATCACCACTGTCAACTAGAAGGATAGGAAAATGGGTCCAATTACTAAATGAGTTCAAAGGCATAAGTTACAACTTATGCAACCTGTAACTACCAATACATAGTCAACAATGAAATAGAAATTCTACTTGAGCGCCTTGACTATAAACCTAGGGTTTTAACCTATAAACCCTAATTTTGTTTGAGAGCACAAGTAATTCCATTCTACACCCATCCTTTGTCCTCTAGACCTACAACTTATATTTTTTAGAAGCTCTCAAAAAAATCACATCGAATTTGGACTTTGATTTTCCTTCAGACACTTGGAAGAACCTCATGCAATAATATGTAAATATTAGATGACAATATTGTAGCATATGTAGGAACATACCCTTTTCACCAATAACATGTACCAATGCTTCTAGAACTAGATTCACTGCATACCTTATCTCTCCTTGAAATCAATGACACCTTTTACATTAGTGACAACATCCTCCTTTATAGGATCAACTCCATTTCACTATTGTTCCCTTTTTAACATCAATGATAATAATGTTCTAATAGACATAATAGAAATTCTATAAACTATAGCAACAAACTAAAAATAGAAAAATAGAATATAGAAATAGAGATTTTAATGCCTCAAAATCTTGGAAAAAATCCCTAATCTGGAACTCATTCACCCAGGGGAAAATAGGTCCTAGCTAAGGGTTTTGAAAAATAAATTTATAGATTTTTGAGTGAATTCCTAACCTTTTTAGTTTTTGGACTAAGATGTGTGGTTGCAGTTTGATTTTTTTTGTAAATTTAACTCTAAATGCAAATGCAAAATAGTTCTAAATGAAAAACTAGGAGACCTAATTTGATATGCAGTTTTGATTCAATTTTCAAATGTAAATGAATGATGATGCAATGTTATGTAAATTCTTTACAAAGTTACTTATTTTTTTGTATTTTCCATGTTTTAAAGAATGCAAAAATGCAATCCTAAAACCTTAAATGAGATGCAAACTAATGCAAGCTAAGAAACCCTAAATGAAATTCAATTTAGTGCAATGCAAATGAATGCAAAATCTAGATTTAGGGCTGAAATAGACTCCAAAATGAAAAAAAGATACAATGCTCAAGATTCAGGTTCACTAAAATGAAAAGGTGAAAAATAGGTGCATCAACCTAAATGAAGAGAAATAGGGTTATGATGGACCTATCTTCCTCAATTTCATTAGGAAATGAGATCCACACAAATAATTGACCTAAAACCTTTAGTTGAGTCAACTCAAGATGTGAATCTACAAATTTCCTTATGACTAAAGGATAGGGGTCAAGGTCAAACAACACTTTTGGGAGAAAAACTAAAATTAGTAAACTAACACCAAAATGCAACTTAACACTTGAAATAACAATTTTAAGCTCAATACTGATAGAACCTACAATCAAATTGTAGATCAAAGAAGGGAAGATCTAAGTGTACCTTTCACCAAAACTCATTTTTCAAAGGCTGGTTGGGACTCATTTGTCTAGGGGTGAATGGGTCCACTATTAGGGATTTTCTGCAACTCTCATGAGCCTCTGATACAAATTTAAATCTTCCAATTTTCCTAAGATGCAGTGTCAAAATATTGAAAATAAATTATGTAGATGATTTTATGTTAGATGAAAACCTTTATGAAAACTTTTGCATCTTTATCAACTTATTCAAAATTTCTCTTCAATAGATCTTGAATCTTTCTTCCATCTAGATCTACAAACACAACATAAAGGGGAATTTTTTTTGTTTTTGGTGAATGAGGGTTTTCCTTGGTCAAACCTCGTCTTGGTAATTAAACCTTTAAATGAAATGAAACATGAAGAGGGAATGAAGAATGAACAAAGCTATGTTACCACTCAACAAAACCTTGAATAAACCTTGGGATATAGATCTGCAACGGGCATGAAAGTGCATCAATGGATATGGATCTTGAACTTTGAATCTTTATTGAAATAGTACTTTGAATTCTTGATTTGATTATGAAACCTATATCACCATATTATCTCAAAGAACATGAATGATGCAAGAAGAATTTGACATGACAATTGAATCTTGAATATTACAATGAAACTATAATAAATATTCTCTTAAATTCCTTTAATTTCTCTTGAAATCTCATAAAATTGTTAGGTTCTTGAATTTATTTTATTAGGATTTGAAATGATGAAATAACCTCGTATTTATAGATAAGTATCCTCAATTTCCCAAAATTCAAATATCACAAGCTGGCATTGAATCATAGATTGGTATATGCTAAAACACCACCAAAAACATAATTTAAATTTAGGTCTTAAGGTCTAGGGAGGAACCATTCACCCATGGGAAAATGTAATTAAACACGCTTGGTAAATGAATTAAACACACATTGCTCAATGAGAAGTGTTATGTTTATTTATTAATTAATGTCAAGTTTTCTCTTTGTAAAATGTAATTAAACACGCTTGGTAAATGAATTAAGGGGCCAATTAAGGAAAATTTATCCCAATTAATTAAGGGTCCCTAAATAAGTGTGAAACTATAAATAAATACATTTTACAACACTAAATTAAGGCAAAATTAAGTCCAAATTAACTAGGAGGGCCCCAAAAAGTTAAAAAATGTAAAGGGATACATTTTTCATCACTTCACTTTATGTTACATAATGTGAGGTCAATTGGTGATTGGAAAATTTCATACTTTTTCTATGTGATCTTTGGACTAAAGGTTACATATTAATCAACATGTGTAATGTTTTTTCCTAGCACTAAGTTTAATCTCTTAGTTAATAGTGAACTCACCTCTCCCACTAATCTTATATTAATCCTTTCTAATTATTTCTAAACTAATTAAAACTATGCTCTTGAAATTTATTAATACCTTGTATTATAAAATTATGTTGATTGATTGGTGGTAGTTATTAGCTTCCAAGTTGCACACTTTTAATCATAGGCTACTAAATAATGAGGTAGTGTATATTATTCTTCATGTCAACAAGAAGTAATGATATAAGGGGAAACAAAAACTCTCATCAATAGGCCAAGCAACTTAGAAATTTCTTGATAGTGACTAAAACAAATATACAAGAAGAGATTTAAGCTTTTCATTAAAAATAAACATATCTAAAATTACATCTTTTTGTAGCCATGAGGTTTGATGAAATCCATTACAAAATGATACAAAACTAATATGGTACAACTAATAACAAATAAAAAATTATCTCCTTCAAACTATCTTCTTTCTCCAGATGTCAACTCCTTCAACCTATTCAACCTGCAAACTTTCTAAGGAATACTTTGCTAACATAGACCTCAGTAACTCAAATCCATATGCTTCTACAATTTTTTCTTCAAACCTAAAAATTCATGGAGTCTTTGTCTTATCCTTCAAGAGCTACACCAAAATTTCTTCCTCTCAATTTTGGCATCATGACCCCCTCAAAATTGTCAAAATTCAAAAAAATTCAAGGTAGCCACCATATTTTTTTGTAACTCCCAATTTTCAATGCTCAACCTGGAAAAATTCTTATAAATGTATTAAAAATTTATTAGATGCTCCCATAAAACTTCTTTAAACCCACTTCCAATAAATTTCTAAAATTGGTTGAAAAATTAGATTCCCACTCCTCACAAATAGGACCCCAACATAGAAAAAGACATTCAATTAAATTTGGGTTCCCAAATTCTCCACTACTACATTTTAGAATCATTAATGATTTGTCTCGAAGTGTAACTCAGAAAATTTGTACCTAGTTTAGCCTCTTTTTTATTTTTCAAATTTCAAAACTTCCTCCTAAACTATCTCCACGGAAAAGTTTTGCAACATTAAAATAAAACTAATTATTTAATAAGATATTTTTAACCTAATATTAAATTTTATTTATCCAACAACATTATTACTCAAACAAAAAATAAAAATACTCTTTTTGGTTGATGCAATATTTTCATTGAATGTGGATGCTCCTACATCAAACACCTGAGGTAGATTAAAATATTTCATTAGTGAGACTCATAAACATTTGTAAATTTCATCCACGTTCTAAATCCATCTCTTTGCCTTATCTTCCTAAATGTATTCTTTCTCACCTTTCCCTACAATTTGATGTCTCTTCCATCTTTCATTCTTTCTCACTTTCTCCCTCTTTTCATGTAGTTCATCTCCCACCAATGTACACTATAAAATTTTAGAAAATCATAAACATTAGTTTCCTCTTCTTTAGTAAAATAATGAAATTCATTCATTACCTCTTTCTTTTTTCTTGTTGCAACAATTTTTTCATCATCAACCTTAGTTCGATCTTTGTGTTCTTCTTTCCCCATGTCTTCTAAAAGACAGCTTTCAACTATAAATTCTCTCCTTGTATTCACTTAAATGTTAGCAATATAATAAAAAGATTCATCCTTCCCATCCTACAAGAAATTATCAACCATAGTAATCTCTTTATCAAATAAGAGGTCATCAACTAATGCAAATTGAAGGTCACCAAACAACTCAAAATTCACTTTCTCATCTCCTCCCTTACTTTCAACTATAGTACCTTCATCTAGCAATGCATTCATTATTGCAATAACTGATGGGAGCCATTCATGCTCTATTTTATACCACATTTTATCCCTTTTCCTATACCATTTAACCTATTTTAATATTCCATTTCCATACATTATCATACCATTTTACCACCTTTTTTTGCATATTGTTGAATATAAATAAATAATATTTAATCTAGTTTTAAGATAAAATAAGTGAATAATAATTATTAGATTGTATTTACCAATATTTACTTCCATTATGTTAAAAAAATATATCTTACAACATGTTGATTGAAGGAGAAGAATGCAAACTTCTTGTCACCTTCTTGTTGCTCTTGGGTACACATATTAGCAAATTGATTCTAACCATAAAATTATTTTCTCATAAAATATTTTGGTTATTTAGTTATAACCAATTATTATTCAGTTTTAGTTTTATAGAGGAGAATGTCCTCACATTAAAAATAATATTCTATTATATTGATTGGAACAATGAGCTAAATATGTTCCTACATTTTAGGGTGATATTTTTAAACAATTCAAACAGCTAAATATGAGCCACAAAATAATAGAACAGCCACATAAAAATAGGAAACAACTTGCACACATATTTATTATAAATATGAGCTATGTGATAAGAAAATGGAATATAAACTTTTTATTATTTTTGATAAATAAAACAACATCTTCACGTGACTAAACCAACATAAAGGAATTTCATTTCAACACTAGGTAGATTGAGGAGGAAGGGCACCCCCTTCTTGGAATACATTGTGATTTTTGTAGCTTCCATCATAAGCATGTTTATTTACAACAGTTTCCTTATTTCTAGTGGTTGTCCCTTCACCCCGTTGGGAGCTGCCACCCCTAGACCCTCACATTCAATTTTTTTTTAAAAAGAAGAAATTAGTGGGGAAATCACGCTAACACAAAGTGATTTTTTTATATCCCCTCCACCTAAATAATGAAAATTAGCTAATCATGATCTTCCATTACCACTGTCACAAGTGTATACAAATGTTATTCCTATAATTGAGCAAGAACAAATAATTGATGAATTTTTAGGACAATGAAATTTTGAAAATAAATATTTGACCATTTTTTGTTTTAATTGTTGCAAGGAAGAAGTTAAGTGCACATTCCAAGTTTTTCAAGAGGACGTGATGAAGGAGACACAAGTTCTCAGTCTCGAAAAAGGTATATCCAGGATCATCATGGAAAAAATAGGCCCTTAAGTGGTGAAAAACTCAGAAAAATTAGAGTTAGGCAACTTGACATAAAAATTTGAATAAGTTATCTATATTATTTCAAAAATATGTAAAATTAGAATCTGTAGAAAAATGAATGTAGTTTCTAAACTACTAGGTTTTTTCCTTTTTTTAAATCTGATTGGTGAAAATATGAAATTTCAATGCAGTAGTACTTAAATTTTAGCGAAAAAATAAGTAGGTGTCTTTCTAACCACAATAAAATGATAATATTTTTTTATAATATTTTAGATATAAGTAGAACTGATGTCCCGATGTGATGCATATCTTTTTGTAATTTTTTCCACGTAAATAATTAATTATGAATTTTTATTACAAAATATAAAAACATATGTCTAACCACCTTAACTTGGTCAAAACTTCATGAAATTCAATTTTTTTTAATTTTAATCCAATAGTGTGTAGCAAAATGTGACGCATGTTTCGATTCAAAAAATGTGATATCGTTTGAAAGATATAGATTTTTTTCAATCACCTATCAATTAGGACTTTAGTCATAATTCAAATAGAAAATGAATAATAATATTTATTAAATTCAAAATAAAGCATAATTTATATTGGTGGAAAGTTGAAAATATCCTTTAAAAACCCTTTTCATTTCATCAATTTTGGGCAAAAAAAAGTCGTCAGCCACATACCCTACACATATCCATCATATCGCCACTTTTTGGCCCATCATAATCCTGCACATACCCAAAAAATAAAGGTGGAAGTGAACAACTCTTCTTGTAACTCAAGGACAACTTCATACATCAAAGTTGGAAGATCTAGGTATGATTAATTATTTTAACATGTCTTATAATTCTATTGGATTAAAGAGACACCATGTTTCTTTATAAAATGTTTCTCCATCTAGTATGTATGGTGAATGGAAACAATCCCCATACTACCAAGAATGGAAAAATGAATGCTCACAACAACCTCAACACCCATGATTTCCATCTCCACCATTACCATTAGACCCATCCTACTTAATCCCACCCACTCTATATTCACAATAAATTTTACCATTTTAATTATCCCATTCATATCACCCATCATCCACTTCAAGGGAAACTATAATGCATAATAAAACATTACATAATAGGTGGTTCAAACTACATATAATAATGTTATTTCAAGTATCCCTTTGCATTCTATTAATGTGCTTCAAATTGATGAATCACACACATACTTGGAAATGTATGAATTTGAGTCTAATTTTATCATTGAACTCATAAATGTGTGTGTTGAAATTTAGCATGCACTAAGAGGTGTTACTCTTTATACATTAATCATTCACAAAATGTGTGAGATAAAGAATAAAAAAATACAAGATCTATCATTTATAAATGTTTCTATATGCAAACACCTAGATCTTGGGAGACCTATGGTCAAATTATGCATTCCTCACACACTTTTTGATCTAGGCCCAATGATAAATGTTATTCGTACACTTAGATAAAATATGAGTTTGCATGCATTGATGACCACACAAAACATGCTACAAATAGATGTTTATTCATTAAACAAGATCGAAGTTAGTATTTAACTTATCATTATTAATGATCTCATGATCTTGTAGTATAAAGTTAAGTTTGGGGGAAAATCCCTTGAATTTTGGAGATCTTTGGTTGAATATTAGTAAAAACCTTCATTAAGTGTTGGTTTAATACTTCTCATAAAAACCATGTGATTAAGATTTGGACCAAATTAAGGTATGACTTCTTGTGTTAGCTAGAATCAAATCATGTTGTTCCTACACAAGAATTCATTGTAATAGTGCATATATCATTCATCTATTTTTTTATCAAGTATTTGATCATATTAATATCTTTACCATTTTTATCTAATGAATAAACTAGTTATTAAATGGATGATGTTACAAAAATTTAACATTAATATACTTGATATGCTTGGTCATGAGAATATGGTTGTAGGTTTCTTATCTTTGTGACCCAACACTTTTACACTAAGTACCAATTGGTAATGCACATCCAAAGATGCATTTTGTTGGCCTTGCTAGCTATATGGTGAACAAAATATTTCCTTTATGGTTCACTCTTAAAAATCACAAGAGAATTATTGCACAAATTGTTCAAAGTTCATGTGTATAACTTCTCTTATGCACTAGCCTTGATGCCAAATCATGTGGCAGAAAATATGCAAATTAGTGTACAAGAACCATGATTCTTGAAAAACTACATTCTTGGTTAAATCTTAACAATCCACACATCCAAAGAAAACTTGGAGAAATGAATGAGAAACATGGAAACATTCTTGCACTTCATCATAAGGATTGATTCATCCACCTATCTAACGCTACATGGACATTTTGAATAAGTTGGGAGACTATCAATGATATTCCACTATGCAACCTTATTTTTGAAAGGCTGCTTCTATTGTAAGTGATTCTTTTAAGTGATTGAGAATGTATTATAATTTTCTATAGGAATATTTCTCTTCTAGTGGAATGATCTAAATGAGATCTAGATCATTTGTAGCAATAGTGTTATGTGCTATATTGTGATCCAATTATTACCAGTCATCATTTCAGGTACTACAAGCAATTGATTTCAATAATTCCTTTCATTGAAGAGATTCAAATGGAAATCTATGATTTGGATGATAGAATTTCAACATCCATATGATAGTTTCCTTCTATTTTTTCATTATATGTAGGTTATCTAAAAAGTAAAAAAAAAAAAAAAAATGCAAAACCAAAAAGAAAGTAAAAAAAGTAATAAATTCTAACAATGAAAAACTTTAAGCATTGTTAGACAACTACAATTTCTAAACCATTTTTTGGCAGATTGTAGTTGAATAAATTTTTTAGTGGTGAAAACTATTTCACAATGCTACTAAGTGGTAAGTGATTGAAAACTAACTTGTCAGTGGTCACTTGTGGCTAATCATTTTGCAGGCACACTATGTTTCTTTAATGGTTGTTTGAGTGCCTCTAGCACCTCCTATTTTTCACTTGCATAGATGTGTTATAATTTTTCATGGTTAGCATAACTTTGATCACCTATAGCACAAGTTATAGATTCAATTGAGGTGTTAGCAAAACTGAAGAAAAAATCAACTACGATTAGTATGATCCATAGTGCTTCATTGCAAGGGAAATATTTCATGTGTGGTAATACATGTTGGAGATTCAAGTTGTTGAGTTATTTTGGCCACCAGACCTTGGCATACATGGGCATGGAAGTTCATAAATCAATCAATTTTATTTTTCATTATTTTATCTTTTAACTTGATTAATATTTCTTAGTATATTAATCATATGCATCATTCAGACCAACCCTATTTGTGTTTCTCGAGGATGGTCAACCCTTTAAGTTTGGGGGAAGTTCATCATCCTCATTACCTATATTTTCACTTATAATTTCCTTTTTATTATCCCATCATAACTATTTATATTTTCTATCATTTCATCTGTCTTTCAGAAAGCTCATGAATGTGGAGAAATTTTTTCATGATACTTCCTATGTATAACATCTCAAAAATAATGTTATAGAAGAAATGACAAAAAGAGAAAAAAATGAAAAATGAAAAATAAACAAATAAAAAGTTGGAGTAGGAATGAATATTGAAAAAAGAAAAAGAAAAAAAAGGTGAAAAGAAAATTGGAAAAAAAAAAACCATAAAGCTTGCTATGAAGAGGAGTGATAGACAAATTGAAAGAAAATGTGAGGAATCATGAGTTGTGATAGTGAAGGGTGAAGAAGGCTCAAGTCATAAGTTGAAAGGCTACTTGTTCAAATCAACACCTCTCAAAAATTAAAGATTGCATGAGGACGTGCAATATGCTAAGTTGGCGGGAATGATGAGAGCCATTCATGCTCCATTTTATACCATATTTTATCCCTATTCATATAACATTTAACCCATTTTAATATTCCTTTTCCAAACATTATCATACAATTTTACCACCTTTTTCTACATATGGTTAAACATAAATAAGTAATATTTAATTTAGTTTTTAGATAAAATATGTGAATAATAATTATTAGATTATATTTACTAGTATTTTCTTCCATTATGTTAAAAAAGTATATCCTACAGCATGTTCATTGAAAGAGAAGAATGCAGACTTCTTGTTGCCTTCCCATCACTCGTGGGTACACTTATTAGCAAATTAATTCCAATGATAAAAGTATTTTCTCATAAAATACTTTGGTTAGTTAGTTATAACCAATTATTATTCAATTTTAATTTTATGGAGGAGAATGTCCTCACATTAAAAATTATATTCTATTTTATCGATTGTAACCATGAGTTGAACACGGTCCTACATTTTAGGGTGATCTAATTCAACAAACCAAACATATAAATATGAGCTACAAAATAATAGCTAAGTGGCATAAAAGTAGGAAACAAATTACTCACATATTTATTATAAATATAAGCTACGTGATAAGAGAAGGGAATATAGACTTTGTATTATTTTCTATAAATGAAATAGCATCACATGACTAAACCAATGGAAAGGAATTTCATTTCAGCAATAGGTAGACTAAGGACGAAGGGCACCCCTTCTTGGAATACTTGGTGATTTTTGTAACTTTCATAGTAAGTGTGTTTATTTCTAGCAGTTTGTTTATTTCTATTATGATTTGAATCTATTTATTGTTTATTTCTTATGATTTAATTGTGAGATCTAATGATTATCTTTGTTAATGATTTTTCATATTATTTACAGTTGTGAGTTTAATTTCTAGAATCAATATTGTTGTTATTTCTATCACAGTCCATGTCATAGAAGCAAACCAAAAACATTAATCTAATTTTTAGTTAGGTATTTGATTGAGTTTAGGAATGCATTTTCCTCCCCGCTTACCTCACTACTTGTAACCCTTGTGCAAATAGCCATGACATCTTTCACAAGTTTACACCCCAGATTGACACTTAGACAAGGCTAAATCTTATTATTAAACATTAAATATTTCTCATTCTTTACCCCAGATGTGGCCTATCAATAACCTCTTCTACACCAACCTTATCATGCTCAAATAAATTAGTTTCAACAACATTTTCATAAAAAAATGATTTTGCATCTTCCTTCTCCAGTCAAAATTTCACTCTACCTATCTTAAATGTAATCAATATTGTTGCAACTTGCATTAGTAAATCATGGTCTTCATCCTTATACTCTTTCATTAATTGTTTATCTCCATTAATAAAAACAATAGTAATTCTATTACATACATTTCCTTCTTCATTACTCAAGGGCTTTTAAACTTGTTCTTGATTCCATCCTTCATCAAGGAGTATATATTGGCAAACCCATCATGCACTGCACACCTGTAAAACTACCAAGATGTTCCCAATAACAAGTGACAAATATCCATAGATATTATTGTTGCAAGTTTGAAGGTGTTGTCATTGATGTCAATAGGAAGTCTACATGTTGATGTTGACATTGATGTCAACTATGTGTTGCTTTGCCCTTACCCCTATAGTGTGTATCAAGTTATGAGTAGTCGGCTTGTGGCTACATTAACTCTTAATTAAGTCATACTATCAATTTTATATTGTTATTTAGTTAGTTAGGTTAGCCTAGGGCTTATATAGGGTTTTGTAAGTCATCCTGGGTGATTTCCTAGGAATAAATAGGTATATATAGGAGGTTGTGAGTCTTATTTGATCATTATAATAAGTATTGTGTTCTTATTGAAGACTATTGGAGGTATCCCCTTGAAGAGGATTAAGAGGTTTCCCCCTCAAAGTGGCATATTATTATCAAGTATTTTCAAAATATTTCAAATCTTCTTCTATTGTGCTAATCATTTCTTCTTGTAATGGAATAACTTGCACAAGAAGAATATAATCTGAAATATTTTGAAAATACTTGATAATAATATGCCACTTTGAGTGGGTAAACTCCTAATCCTCTTTGATGGGGATACCTCCAATAGTCTTCAATAAGAACACAATACTTAACATGATGATCAAATAAGACTCACAACCTCCTATATATACCTATTTATTCCTAGGATATCACCCAAGCCAACTTAGAAAACCCTATATAAGCCCTGCGCTGACCTAACTAACGAAATAAGAGTATAAAAATGATAATATGACTTAATTAAGAGTTAAGGTAGACACAAGCTGACTAATCATAACTTGATACACACTATAGTGGTAAGGGCATAACATTTCCCTCCTCTTTACAAAAGCATTGTTCTCAATGCAAATTCTTTTCTTTTTCTTCTTCTTCATCTCCTGTTTTACTTCCACTTCTTTTTCTACTAAGAGTTCTTGTTCCTACTCTTGTCTTGCTCTTGTTCTTGTTCATGTTCTTGTTCGTGTTCTTGTTCTTGTTCTTTCTCTTTCTCATTTTTACTTCCACTTCTTCTTCTTCTACTACTTGTTCTTGTTCTTCTTGTTCCTACTCTTGTCTTGCTCTTGTTCTTGTTCTTTCTCTTTCCCTTTTCTCTTTCTTTTACTCTGTTCTTGTTTTGGCTCTTTCTCTTTCTATTTCTCTTTCTCTTTCTCTTTCTCTTTCTCTTTCTCTTTCTCTTTCTCTTTCTCTTTCTCTTTCTCTTTCTCTTTCTCTTTCTCTTTCTCTTTCTCTTTCTCTTTCTCTTTCTCTTTCTCTTTCTCTTATTCTACTTCTTGTTCATTTTTCTTTTTCTTCTTTTTTGTGGCTACTTTTTTGTTGTAAAGAAGGTCTAGAAAGACAATTTTGCAATAAATCACCCTAATAAAGTCAAAATACTCAAAAAAAATATTGCAACTTACTAAGGCCAAGTTCACACTCTAATAGAAAAATCTCCCCAAAATTAGTTGATTTATAGTCTTGAGATCATTTTTTTTTAAAACCCAAATTTCCTAATAAATCACTTATTTATGCTTCAATTTCTCTAAAAAATGTATTGTAGACTTCTCTAATATATCTACAAAAACCAACAAAAAATTATGAACCAATTCTTCACTATGTGGAAGATATGAGGTCTCTAAATAAATTGGGAAAATACCCTAGTTCTTCAATAAATCACTCAATTCTACTCCAATTCTTTTGAAATATATATTGTAGCTTCTTGAAAATATCCTTCAAAAACCCTTTAAAAATAAGAAAAATATTTGCTAAAATATGGCAGATATAGGTTTCACAAAATGACCTCCAAAATTGAAAAAAATGCCTTGTCATAACAATGCCAAGATCATGCTTTGATTCCACTTGTAATGGAACAAGTTGCACAAGAAGAATATAATCTGAAATATTTTGAAAATGATACCACTTGTAATTAAACAACTTGCACAAGAATAATATAATCTGAAATATTCTAAAAGTGATACCACTTGTAATGGAACAACTTGCACAAGAAGAATGTAATCTAAAATATTATGAAAATACCTTATAATAATATGCCACTTTGTGAGGGAAACCTCCTAATCCTCTTCAATAGGGATACCCCCAATGGTATTCAATAAGAACACAATACTTAACATGACGATCAAACAAGACTCACAACCTCTTATATACCTATTTATGCCTAAGATATTGTTGTGTGTTCTCACAACACACCCTAAGACTGTAAGACTTGGGGACCCAAGTGAAAAACAATAACACTTATGGCATGAGCTAGCAAGTTAAAAATATCACTAGAAGTGAAAAGTAAGGAGAAATTTTTAATCAAAGAGAACTTCATAATGTAAGTGTTTCAGGTATCTGATACTACGAACCAAAAATGTTTGAAAGGAAAAAGGTGGTGCAACTATGAGCAGAGTGTTCCAGTCCAATTTTGGAGTCTGCTAAAAGGGAATTTCTAGTAAAACTGAAGTCTAGGGAAAGTTCATGGGTAAAGTTGAATACCACGTACCAGGTACTAGGAAATTATGAGAAATGAGTTTTTTTTTAAATCTTAAGGTTATCTAATGATTTCGATAGTCTGATAATCTGGTATATGTAGAAGATAATTATGCAAGGATTTATGATATGATAGAAAGCATGTTATTTATGAGATTTATGTACTAAAATTTGAATAATGGTTTTATTTACATGAGATGTTTATAAATGTTTTTCTTTAAAAGGGATTTAATGTGTGGAATTTGTGATTCCAGGAGATACAGATTGTGATGCAAAGTTCGAGTATGGATGGTCAAGAAAACTTGAAACAAGGATAGCATTATATCCAAGTCAAGTTGAATACTCTAGGAAGTTATAAGGCAGAAGGATTTGAATCCATCATAATGTTGGAGATCCCAGTATTGTACATGCGGTGGAGAAAAATGTCAATCTTTGAGAGAGCCCATTCCTAAGAGTAGCAAACCCAAAACAAAATGAAGTGTAGAGGCAAAAACCCACCTAATCATTCTAAATGTATGGAAAGTTCATACACACTATCCCGATTCAAAGTATCATCCTGGTGATGATTAAATATTAAAACCCAAAGAGCTTCAATGTGCAATTGGAGTTGACCTTCATTGACTTCAATTGCAATTCTCTTATCAGTCACTACATTCCATGTCCCTTGATGTGATTGGTCCCTTGGATTTCCTCTCATGTATTTGTCTTATCCTGCCAGTTCCTTGTGTTCTATAAAAGGCCAAAGGATCTTTCTTTTTAAGTTAAGTTTAGAATTTGTGGATGTCAGAAGAGCCAAAAATTCTTTAAGTTTTGTTCATTTTTCTTGTTTAAAACTTTGTATCCACATAGACATTGATAAATATCATAGCCAATTAGATAACTACCTCTCTCATGATTCTTTTGTAGCTAGTTTTGTTAGTTTAGTCGAACAAGACTGTGTGTTGCGTCGTTTAAGTGTGCATGCATAACCTACTCAGTGTGCAAACTAAAATCCCTCTCTTTAAAATCTCGCACTATTTTATATGTAGCTGTTTAGTAATCTGGTGAAGTATAAAGTAGTTTGCTCTATTTTAGTTAATTCTTTGGGGCATGGATGGAGAATAACTGGGAGGAAAAAAATATTTTTAGTATTTTTTATGCTTTATTTTAGAATAGATGTTTAAATTTATTGAAAATGTTCCAAAAAATAAGTAAATGGATGGAAATTTATTAACAATCTTTCATTTTCTATAAAATTGTTGAATGCTTAATGCTAAATCTACTTATATGTGATAACAAAGAAATTGTTGATGTTCATGAAATATTATTTCAAATTTTTTGATTTAATGATATTTTTTCTTAAGTTCTAATTAAAACTCACTGTCTGATATATATGATTTCAATTAACCATATTCCCTTTGAGATTAATAACAATATCACATCATACCCAAGAGCAAACCTAGTACAATCAATACCTAATTACCAGAGACTTAGGATTGAACTAAATCAATCTTTTCTTGTTAAAGTAGATTCCCATTTTTTATTTTCTTTGTTCCATATGTTTCAAGAAGGATAGGCTCATTGTGGTTTATCTATAAATAATTTATTCTCCTTTTTTCTTCAAGTAAAATCATTGTCAATAGGAACTAGCCCTAGAAGGAGGGCCTATCTTTGAATTTTATATTAGTTCTGAGTTTTGGAAGGAAGCTTGTAAAGTGAAATTAAGAGTAAGCTAGTTTTTATGTATGGAAGTCAAGAAACTTTGGAAAAAATTTAACGAGAGATTACATCGTTTGAGTTTATTCACGTTTGGTCGAGTCATCGAGTGTAAAATTCATAATACAACTGATCAGTGCGTGGTGAATTCAAGTGTGATTTTTTTTAACTAGGGTAAGCTTGGCTATGTGTGAAGTGGTTCCATTAATAGAAGAAGTTCTAACTGCTAGAAGAAAAGAACCATTAGCGAGAAAAATGTTTAACCCTAGTGGAATTGGAAACATTAAAAAATTAATTGATATGTCAAGACAATTTGAAAACTGTAATTATTATAAAGAAAATCCTAACATTTTGTAGAAAAATAGGCAAGAATGTTGAGATTTAGAGACATTGCATCAGAAATGAGGAAATATTATTGATGAGTCATCATTCCCCTTATACATGGAAAACGCAAATGAGGAAAAGGAGTGGGAAAATCAAGCGGGATACACGTGTATTTTGGTGCAAGTTGAAAATTCACAAGTTAAAAAAGGAAATCTCCCTGATTTTATACAAGATATAGAGTATCAAACTTTTACTTTTTCTCTCTCTGATAACAATATAAATTGTGATATATCTTGGTCTAACAAGGTCCAAAGTGAAGGAATGACCAAATACATGAAGATTTTGGGAGGAGAAAGTCGAGAAATGGATACAACTATTCATGGAAATGAACCAGTGTTGAAAGAAGGTAGAGTATGGTCGCCTCAGACAAATTTTGTACAATCAACCTTTAATGAGGTCATTTTCATACATATGATCCAATTCATTGGTAAGTACACAGGTCTTTGAATTTATTATTATTGAATGTAGAAAATTTAAGATAATTCATTATTATAGTACAGTTGTTAAATTTTTTCTGAATGAATTTAAGGATAAACCTATTGTAATTTATACCTACACAAGAATGGAAATAGTCATAGAAATTAAAAGAAGTTGTTTTGTAAAAGGTTGATCACTTGTTAAATTAGAATTTTGGTTAGTTAGGGTAGTTTTATTTTTGTAGGATTTTTTTTGTTTATTCTTTGCTTTTCATTTTTTTATTTTTCATTTGGCCTCTACATTAGCAAATTCTGCTTAACTTATCTTACGCATTAGAGTTAATTCAAACATTTGTAAAATTGAACTATGAAATGTAAAATGATAAAACCATACACAGTAAAGCATGCTTTAAGATGTACTAAAAGCTATATATGTGTGTGTGTATTTTACATGTATACATGAAGTATCCAAATTATTGCTTGAAAAATATCACAAAAAAAAAGACAAAAAGATTGAGTAAAGCTGCAGGTAGTAGTAGTCATTCAATCAATATGGGACACCTCATCTATTAGGACTAAATACCATATGTAGGAAAGTTCCCTATGTACTTCAAAGTCATGAATATGGAGGTTAGTGAGGAAAGGCCAAAGTGGAACCACTTCCCTGTGTTCTAGGAACCGAGGAATATCATCCATGGAAGGGATTCTAATGGTCAGGTGAGAAATAGACAAAATAGTATCTAGATTCTCCAAATATTCAGGCCTTACTATGAAATCAGCAGTTGAGTGCAAACATCTTCAATAGGTAGCCCAATATATAGGAGCAATGCTAGACAATGAGAAGCCATGTTGAAGTAAAAGTGAAAGTAGCGGTTGGATTCCACATATTTTTCCCTAAGAACTAAGCACAAGTTTGGTACAATGAAACTGGAATTCTGAATGAAGAAAACCTTTTCAAGCCTTTATGGTGTGATACTTCCTAGGAAAACATTATAGTTGTGGGAGTAGCTTAAGAAAATTGGAGTATCCATGGCCTAGAAGCAAGAGAGAATAAAAAGAGAAAAAAT
Source organism: Sequoia sempervirens (assembly GCA_007258455.2). Taxonomy (NCBI): domain Eukaryota; kingdom Viridiplantae; phylum Streptophyta; class Pinopsida; order Cupressales; family Cupressaceae; genus Sequoia; species Sequoia sempervirens. Next base: position 456,155,802 of record VDFB02271358.1, read on the forward strand.
GTAGAACAAGAGAAGAAAGATAAGAAAAAAGTGTGAAGAATTCAAGAAGAAATATAAAATTTATAGAAAGTCATGAGGAAGTTGCGGTACATAGTTGTCTCAAGTGAATTCTTGGAAATTATAAGCAAGGTGGCAACTAAACAATTATCTTTAGAGAAAAATGTTAAATAAAATTAATTATTTTCACATAGTTGGTGATAAATTGCTTCAAATTTGAGCAATATGAAGATTGCAAATCAAGAAAGTTGAAGATTTCGAATTAAAGGGTGGTCATTTCATATATATTTTTTGATCTATATTAATTATGGAGGTGATTATGTGTGCAAAGTAGAAAGGAAAATGAAGCTGGTAAGGTAGAACACGTCATCACCCGGGTAAGTTGAAAGAAATAGTGTGTGAAATAAGGCATGTGAATTTAATGGAAAATAATGTGATCATGTTTCAATGTAATCATGACGTTTCTGATCCATTAATGAGACTCGACGTCATCAAATTGGGAATGCTACCCAAATATTTAGTAGTTTCCATAAAATTTAATCAGAAGGGTGGTAACTAATGTTTCTAAATTTAGATTTAAATTTGGTGATTAAATTGTTCATTGCTAAATTTTAATTTATGCGTATCTTTTAACACATAGTGAGTCACAGTTAGCTAGGATTAGCATAAAGTAGTAAAATTTAATTGGAAATATACACCAATAGGGAATTATTAAATGAATTTTCAGGAAATGGTGAATTGATGAAGGGATTTGCATTGAATGAAAAATCAAAAGGTAACCTTCGCTACCACTATAATTCCCAACCTAATAGCAAGCTTCATTGCCTACTAGTTGAAAAAATGAGCTATCATTGAAATATGAAAGAGAAAAAATTAGCTATCATTGAAATGTCAAAGTTGAAAAAATGAGCTATTATTGTAATATCAAAAAAAAGAAAAAAAAAATCAACTCTTTAGGCTATCCAAATAACTCTACTAGGGCTATAGACACCTGGCTAGTAGTAGAGCTATGTTTGGGGGGAATTACGGAGATAACCTTGTCGAGGCAACAAGGTTGTATCCCTAGTTGGATTTGGAGGATTACCATATTATGTAGTTCAATTTCAATGAACTAATTCTTTTCACTAAGTTCCAAAAATTGGAATTAATCGGAGCACACACGGTTTTTTTCGGTAGAGCTTTACTCTTTTATGCCAAAATCTAGGTAAAGGTGAAAGCTATTGTTTTAAAATATGTATAAATTATAATTTTCAATTGATGATTTAATTTCAAGTTTAGTTTAAATTTGGTTTTATTGGTTACAATTTTTTGTGTGTTCTCACAACACACCCCAAGACTATAAGACTTGGGGACCCAAGTGAAAATAAATAACTCTTATGGCACAAGCTAGCAAGTTGAAAAGATCACAAGAAATGAAAAGTAAAGAGAAATTTTTAATCAAAGAGTACTTTGTAGTGTAAGTGTTTCAAGTACCGGCTATCGAGAACCAGAAATGTTTGAAAGGAAAAGGGTGGTGCAAATATGAGCAAAGTGTTCCAGTCCAATATTTGGAGTCCAATAAAAGGGAAGTTCTGGTAAAACCGAAGTCCGAGGAAACTTCATGGGTAAAGCTAAATACTAGGTACTGAGTATCAAGAAATGATGTGAAATGATTTTTTTTAAAATCTTAAGGTTATCTAATGATTCTGATAGTTTGGTAATCTAGTATATGTAGAAGATAATTATGCAAGGATTTATGATATGATAGAAAGCATGTTATTTCTGAGATTTATGTACTAGCATTTGAATAATGGTTTTATTTACATGAGATGTTTATTAATTTTTTTCTTTAAAAGGGATTTAATGTGTGGAATTTTTAATTGTAGGAGATGCAAATTGTGATGCAAAGTTGAGGTGTGGATGGTCTAGAAAACTTGAATAATGGATATAATTATATCCAAGTCGGGTTGTGTACTCTACGATGTTATAAGGTAGACATCTTTGAATCCACCAGAATGTTGGAGATCTCGGTAATGTACATGCGATGGAGACAAATGCCAATATTTAGGAGAGCTCATTCCCAAGAGTAGCAGACCTAGAACAAAACAAAGTGTAGGGGTGAAAATTCTAGTTGATCATTCTGAATGTATGGGAAATTCCTACACACTATCTTGATTTGACGTATCATCTTGGAAATGATTAAAGATTAAAACCTGAAGAACTTCAATGTGAAATTGGAGTTGACCTTCATTCACTTCAATTGCTATTCTCTTATTAGTCACTACATTCCACATGCCTTGATGTGATTGGTCCCTTGGATTTCCTCATGTATTTGTCTTATCCTACTTGTGCCTTGTGTGCTATAAAAGGATAGAGGATATTTCATTTTAAGTTAAGTTTAAAATTTTTGGATGTCAGAAGAGCCAAAACTTCTTTAAGTTTTTTTATTTTTTCCTATTTTTTGAATCATTCTAGTGTAAAAATTTGTATACACGTAGACATTGATTAATATTAAAGCCAATTAGATAGCTACCTATCTCATGAATTTTTTATAGTTGGTTTTGTTAGTTCAGCTGAACAAGACTGTGTGTTGCACTATTTAAGGGTGCATGCAAAACCTACTTGGTGTCCAAACTAAATTCCCTCTCTTGAAAATCTCGCACCATTTTATATGTAGTTGTGAAGCAATTTGGTGAAGTATAAAGCAGTTTGTTGTATTTTAGTTAATTCTTTGGACCATGCATGGAGAATAACTGGGAGAAAATATTAATTTTCAATATTTTTTTATGCTTTATTTTAGAATAGATGTTTAAATTTCTTGAAAATGTTCCAAAAAATAAGTGAATGGATGGAAATTTATTGAAAATATTTCATTTTCTATGAAATTGTTGAATGCTTAATGCTAAATCTACTTAAGTGATAACAAATAAATTATTGATGTTCATTAAATATTATTTCATATCTTTCAATTTCATGATATTTATTCTTAACTTCCAATTGAAAACTCAGTGTCTAATATATATGATTTAAATCAACCATATTCCCTTTGAGATTAATAACAATATCACATTTTACCCAAGAGCGAACCTAGTACAATCAAGACCTGATTACTGGAGACTTGGGATTAAAGTAAGTCAACATTTTCTTGTTAAAGTAGATTCCCATTTTAGATTATCTTTGTTCCATATCTTTCAAGAAGGATAGGCTCTTTGCAATTTATCTATAAATAATTTATTCACCCTATTGCTGCGAGTAAAATCGTCATTAGCAGATATCACCCAAGTCAACTTAGATAACCCTATATAAGCCCTAGGCTAACCTAACTAACTAAATGACAATATAAAAATTAAAATATGACTTATTTAAGAGTTAAGGTAGCCACAAGCCTACAAATAATAACTTGATACACACTATAGGGGTAATTGAATAACATGTGTTAAGAAAGTTTGTTGGATAATGAAGATGTCAAGGATATTGAGAAAATTGTGAAAAAGAGGAAAACATGTTGCAAGTTGTGCATGTGTAGTTGAGATATTGAGGAATTTTTGTGAGTACATGGAGATATATTTATGTTGAAATGTCTGAAGATAAGTTCAAATGAAGTAATGAGATAAGATGATGTCTTTTGTACATGGTTTTCAAGTGATTTTGAGAAAATTTGATAAAAAGAGAAAATAGTGTTGTGCAAGTGTTCAAAATGTGCTCCAGGATGTGCTCAATGATTCTTCTATGTCGATGCTATGCATGTATAGATCTTTATGTTTTTCAAGGTTTTTAGTCATTGTTAAATTCAGAATTTGGGTTTCTTGGTTGTTATACAAATTGAGATATTTTCACCAATGTGTGAACCAATTTTTCAATATTATTTTCTATGGCCTGGGAGAAATGTAATTCCTTCATATTTCTCTTCCATTTGGTTTTAGGTTGTGTGGATTTCAGAAGTTTCTTATAATGTTTCTATATTTCATAATTCAAGGTTTCACTTGATTTGGTATAGTACAGTGTGTGTTTCATGCGCCAGTTTGTGAATAAGGTTTACTAGATATTTTGAGTTGAAGTATTTGTATGTTGTGAGTTTAGATGAAGTCTTTGTTGGATCTTAGGTGGTTCGATGTTTATTCTAGATTGTGTTCAAGTGAATTTCTTGTTCAAAATTTTTAGATTGATTTAAGGAAGCGTGTACGTAATGTTTATGCTATTTAGCATGGGTATTGGCCAACCTTGTGTAAGCACTACATGTGAGGCTTGTGAAAGTTTGTTTAGGTTTGTTAGGATTGATTTGGGTCCTAATTAAGGATTTATATCAGTTTCCTTCATTCCTATCCATAGTGGGAATGTTTAGGTGTTGACCTACTTTGAATTTGTAAGTATAGTGGATAGTTTCTGACCTTGGAGAAGATTTTCAAGGTTGGGGGTGATATAAATAAAATTAATATTGTTGTAAGATAAAAGAGAGATACAAGATATATGCAAGAAAAATATGAGTGATGAGTGTGGTGTGAATTGTAGAAGTATAGATGTGAATTTTAGTAGACCAATGAGAAATTCAAAGTATTGGATTCTTGAAGGAAGTGAGTTGAAGGTGACCAAATATTCCATGCAAGGCTGCAAAAGTGTTGGAGCATTTGTGGTGGATTCCTTGTTGCATTGAGAAGTGGTTCTCTATGTAAAATTTCTCTTCTATCTTCTTATGTTCTTTCTGTGGCAGTGAGCCCTTGATTTGAGTCTTTTTGGATAGTGTGTCATATTCTAGTAGTGAGCCCCTTGTACCAGTTTTTCAATTACTTATATTGTGAGCTAATCCTCACCATGTTTTTTCCCTCATTGATTTTTCCATGTAAATATGATATTCTCTTGTGTATAGTGTTGTTATTTCAGTTTCTTTATCGGCAATACATGATTAATCGCTTTAATAGAATAAGAGTTTAATGAATGCATGTGGATCTAATTACTATTGAGGGTTTGCTATTTTAATTCTCTACAACTAATTCACCCCCCCTCTCAATTGTCTTGTTCATTCAACAATTGGTATCAAAGCAAGGTTCCTTGGAGAAGAGCATAACCACTTGAGGTAGATCCAGGATGGTGAAGCAAATTGATTTCCCTAGATTTGATGTAATAGACTATGCATTTTGGAAGACAAAGATGGAAGGATATCTGGCAGCTCATGGATTTGAAATTGAAAAATAAATAAAGAATCATTATACATTTCACCTTTGAATGGTCCGAGCACAAGTGATGAGATCAAGGCACATGAAATAAATGGTAAGGCAAGATTTATTCTAATGAACAGTCTTTCAAATTCTGAATTGGTTAAAGTTATGAATCTTAAGACTGCTAAAGATGTTTGGGATAATGTTGAAAGTATTTATGAAGGAATGATTAGGTTAAACAAGCTAAGTTACATAATCTGAAGGCGCAATTTGAGACTATGTGAATGTTTGAATATGAAAGAATTTCAACATACATGCAAAGAGTTTATGAACTGGTAAGTGTTACGAGAGGTCTTGGTGCACAAGTAGTGATAACTTTAAGAAAATCCCCTCAAAAATAGATATTAAATCTTGGAAAATCATTTTAAATTTTTTTAGGAAAAAATATTAATTTCTATTAACGAATCTTTCCTTTATTTTGAAAAAAATATTAATTTTATTCGCAATTTTTTTTACATCACTAAAATTTTGTAGAAAAATTTGGTGAATCTTGAAAAAAATATGAAAATGCATTAATTATGATGGTGAATCTATCCAATCTAATTTAAATAATTCTCATGGAAAAGTATGGGCCCGAGGGTGGAAATTATCAATGGGTTGAAGGGGTAGACTATATATTTGCTTTCCATCATTTTTTTTAAATATAATATAATTTCCTTTATTGTATTATGCAAGGTAAAATGTACCCATGATCTGTAATTCTCATGGGGCTCAAAATTTATTTTAGATCATTGATCTACTAACCCTCCTTGTACTATGTAAGGTAAAATTTACCCATAATCTATAATTCTCATTAGACCCAAAATTGGTGGTCCCATGAGCATTACAGATCATGGGTACATTTTACCTCATGGAATACAACAAGGTTCATTAGATTATATTATAAATCAATGGTGGAACTAAAGATTATAAATATGGTCCTAAAGCAACTAATAATTATGATATACTATTGGTGAATTAATATAGATTTCTACTATAATTTATAAAATTTAGGCAAATCTAATCTAATCATGTATCGAATATTGTGGTGAATATTTGACTTAATTTTTTTAATAAAATAAATTATTTGGAAATTTAAATAAGACTATAATATATATTTTTTTAAATGTGGCATTTAAAGTCATGTTGTAGCTCCAACTATTAACCAATTTTGGATTCCCAAATTTCAACTATTAGCCAATTGGTGAATATTAGCAACTAAAAAAATCACTATGCACAAATTAAAGATTCTAGGGTGGTAAAGAAAATTCTCAGAACTCTTCTTGATTCATATAGTGAAAATGTATATGCTATTGAGGAAGTTACAAATTTTAATAATTATTCTAGAGATCAATTGATTGGTACACAAACTTCATTTGAAAAATGGTACAAAATTGGAGACTACTTTTAAGGTTGCAAAATCAGAAAATATTGAAGATTCATATGGAGATGATCTTGATGATGTGGAAGCTAACTTTGTATGAATGATGAAAAAGGACACTGGTAAGTGAAAAGTTAAACTACTTTTCAAATGTTTTAGCTATGGAAATGTAGGTCATTATGCTTCAAGATGTCCAAACAGAGATGTGAACAATAAGAATAAGGATAATAGAGGAAAGATGATTAAAAGATCTTACTATGTCAAAGAAGATGTTGGTATTTCTAATGATGAATCTGATTATGGAGCTTATGATGATAATGAATTCTTGTCCTTGGCTATAAATGAAGAATCTAGTTCTTCTAACTCTAAAATTTGTGTGAAGGAAAGTGTTCCAAAGAAGAAGGATAAGATTGAATGTACTTTGGTATCTACATTTCATGTTAATGAGGATAAGAACTACTAGGTTGTTGATAGTGGTTGATCTAATCACATGATGAGAGACAAAAGTAAGTTTGTTAAACATGAAAAGTATGATGGAGGATTAGTTAAATTTGAAGATGATTTAGGAGCTAATATTTGTGGAATAGGTTCAATCAATTTTGATAGCAAGCATAATATTGAAGATGCTTACTATGTTAATGGTTTAAGGAATAATATTTTAAGTGTTGGAAAAATGTGTGGCAAAGGATATAATCTTGTGTTTAAGGATGAAACATGTGATATTAGAAAAGGGTCTAGAATTGTGAATGTTTCTAGTAAAAGGATTGATAGAAATATTTATCAGCTTAAGGGCACTGATGGTCATTGCTTTATGTCTTAGATTAATGATAGTTGGTTATGTAACTAGAGGATGTGTCACATGAATTTTGATAATTTGGTGAGAATTAGTTCAGTTCATGCAGTGAGAGATCTACCAAGAATCACAAAGCCTATCAATAAAGAAACATCTTCTACCAAACTATTGGAATTAATACATATAGATCTTTGTGGTCCTACAAGGGTGAGATGGTTTCAAGGTGACATGTATTTTATGCTTTTGATTTATTATTACTCTAGAATGACATGTGTTAGTTTTTTTAGAGAAAAATATGATGCATTAGATAGATTCAAGGCATTTAAAACTATGGTTGATAATGAAATGAATGCGAAAATAAAATGTTTGAGGTCTGAAAGAGGTGGAGAATTCTCCTCCAATGAGTTTAATATATTTTGTGAAGTTCAAGGAATAAAAAGGCACTTGTCCACCCCTAGAACTCCTTAGTAGAATGGAGTGGTTGAAAGGAAAATCCAAAAAATTCAAGAAGCTACTCGGACTATGATGAAAGAAGAAAATCTACCAAAATTCTATTAGAGAGAATATATTCATACTGTTGTTTACATACTTAACAAAGTACAAGAAAAAGTTAACATCATAAATACTCCCTATGAACTATGGTAAGGAAGGATTCCTACTATCAAGTACTTTAGATTATTTGGAAGTAAATTTTATATAAGGAGAGATGAAAAAAACTTAGGAAAGTTTGAAGTGCAAGGTTTGATGAAGGTATCTTTCTTGGATATTCTACTAAAAGAAAAGATTACATATGTTAAAAAAAAAAGGTTGAGAAATATTGTTGAAAGTGAAAATGTTAAGGTTGATGCAAACTTTTAGAATTCAATTGTAGTTTATGGATATGTGTTAGAGAAGAAGAAAAAGAAGTTTAGAATGAAGAGGAAGAAGCTCAAGAAAATTCCCCTAAGACCCCTAAGACCCCTAAGTATGTGTAGAAGAATGTTTCTGAAGATCAAATCATTGGAGACAAGAAGAAAGGAGTATCAACAAGAAGCAAAGCTACTAAAGTTGAGGTAAATCTATGTTTACTTTCTAAAGTTGAACCTAAAATAGTGAGTGAGGCATGCAAACATGAACATTGGATGAAGGAAATGGAGGAAGAAATTATGCAAATTGAGAAAAATGAGACTTGGGAATTGGTTCCTAGATCAAAAAACAAGAACATTTTTGGAACTAAGTGGGTATTTTGAAGCAAGTTGAATGAAAATGGAGAAGTGGTGAGAAATAAGGCAAGACTTGTGTGTAAGGGCTAATCATAGGTGGAAGGAATAAAATTTGAGGAGACATTTTCTCTTATGGCTAGAATGGAAGATATCAAAATGTTTTTGGGATTTGCAGCACACAAGGACTTTAAAGTTTATTAAATGGATGTGAAGTCTTCTTTTTTGAATGGTGAATTAGAAGAACAGGGTTACATGGAACAACTAGAAGAATTTTAGTTGTCAGATCAATTGGATATGGTTTTTAGATTGAACAAGGAATTATATTGATTAAAGCAAGCTCCCAGGGCTTGGTATGTAAGATTGGACAAATATTTAATATAGCAAGGTTTCAGTAAAGTCACCACAAATAGAAATATTTACTTCAAAATTGAAGAAAAAATCTTGATAGCGGTTGTGTATGTGAATGATATTATATTTGGTGGAAATAAGCTATGTGTAAGAAATTTTTTGAAGAGATGCAAAAAGAGTTTGAAATGTCAATGTTTGGGGAGATAAATTTCTTCCATAGGCTACAAATAAATCAAACAGATAAAGGGATTTTCATTTCATAGTCTAAGTATGCCAAAGAGATGTTGAAGAATTTTAGAATGGGAGACTCCAAACCAGTATGCACCTATGGTGACTAGTAGTAAATTGAGCAAAGATGATGATTCACTTGAGGCTGATCAGAGAAAGTATAAATCTATGATTGGTGGACTCCTATATCTAACTGCTACTAGATCAGATATTATGCATGGCATTTGTCTTGCGGCTAGATTTCAAGAAGAACCTAGAGAAACACATGTTGTAGCAGTGAAGAGGGTATTTAGATATTTAAGAGGTAGTATAGATTATGGATTGTGGTATCCTAAGGATATTGATTTCACATTAAGTGCTTATGTAGATGTAGATTAGGATGGTTGTGTTGATTATAGAAAAAATACAATTGGTGGTGCATTATTTCTTGGATGTAGATTGGTGTCATGGTTAAGTAAGAAGCAAGATTCAATTTCCTTATCCAATACAAAGGCTGAGTATATTGTAGTAGCTTCATCTTGTATAGAATTTTTGTTGATGAGCCAGACATTGATGGATATAAGAGTAGTGTATGATGAGTCTATTTCTATCTTTTGTGATAATACAAGTCCAATTAACACTTCTAAGAATTGAGTGATGCATTCAAGAGAAAAGCATATATCACTTAAGTATTAGTTTCTAAGAGAGAAGGTTATGGAGAATGAGGTAAATATTGAGTATGTACCTACAAAGGATTATATTGTTAACATATTTACTAAGGCTCTTCCTAAGGATACTTTTGAGTATCTTTGGGAAAAGTTGGGAGTTATTTTCTCTCCTTTAAACTAGATGAATATGGAGATGCATTAGTCCAGTGGATCTATGGATTCATCTCTTTTCTGGACTGATGTTGGTGGCTACCTCTAAGGGGGAGTAGGTAGTGTCATGTGTTGTCATTGTTGTAGAGTTGATTGGGTGTACTCCTAAGGGGGAGTATTAAGAGAGATTATATCAGTGCAATGTCAATGGAGGAGAATAATGAAAAAGAAAAATCCTTTTCCATTGATGTCAAATAGGGAGAAAGTATCATGTGAATTTTTTTATCTATTTAGGGGGAGAAAAGAAAGGAAATCATAAGAAAGTGTGTTCAGAGCTGTTGTGTTGTCTTTGATAGCTTTTCATATCTTGTCTTTCCATCAATGACAAAGGGGGATATTTTTGAAAGTATGAATTTGTTGTCACTAATGTCAATAGGAAGTCTATAGGTTGATGTTGGCATTAATGTCAACTATGCATTAAGAAAGTTTGTTGTATAATGAAGATGTCAAGGATATTGAGAAAATTGTGAAAAAGAGGAAAACAAGTTGTAGGTTGTGCATGTGTAGTTGAGATATTAAGTGTTGTGATTACATTGAGTTATCTTTATGTTGCAATGTCTAAAGATGAGTTGGAATGAAGTAATGAGATGAGATGATGTCTCTAGTACTCGGTTTCCAAGTTCTTTTGACAAAATTTGATAAATAGAGAAAATAGTGTTGTGCAAGTTTTTAGAATGTGCTCAAGGATGTGATCTATGTTTCTTCATTGTTGATGATATGCCTGTATAGATGTGATATGTTGTTGAGGGTTGTTAGTCATTGCTATATTCAAATTTTGGATTTTTGGATTGTTGTACAAAGTGAGATATTTTCACTAGTGTGAACCAATTTTTTTTGTATTATTTTCTATGGCCTAGGAGAAATGTATTTTTTCTACGTTTCTTCACCATTTGGCTTAAGGTTGTGTGGATTTTTGAAGTTTCTTATAATTTTCGTATCTTTCATAATTCAAGGTTTCACTTGATTTTGTACAATACAATGTTTGTTTCATGTGTCAGTGTATGAATAAGGTTTATCAGATGTTATGAGTTAAAGTATTTGTATGTTGTGAGTTTGGATGAAGTATTTTTTGGATCTTAGGTGGTTCAAGGTTTATTCTATATTTTGTTGAAGTGAATTTTGTTGTCTAGAAGTTTTAGATTGATTTAAGGAAGCATGTACTTAATATTTATGTTGTTTACCATTGGTATTGCCCGACCTTGTGTTAGCACTACATGTAAGGCTAGTAAAAGTGTGTTGAAGTGTGTTAGGATTAATTTGGGTCCTAATTAATTATTTATATGGGTCACCCTCATCCCTATCCACTACGAGAATGTTTAGGTGTCGACCTAATTTGAAGTTGTAAGTATAACAAATAGTTTTTTACCTTGGAGAAGGTTTTCAAGGTTGAGGTTGATATAAATAAGAGTATTTTTGTTGTAAGATGCAAGAGAGAGACAAGATAGATGTGAGATTGATGTGAGTGATGTGTGTGATGCAAATTGTAGAAGTATAGATGTGAATTTGAGCATAGCAGTGTGAAATTCAAATTATTGGATTCTTGAAGGCAGTGACCTAAAGGTGTCCAAAATATTTCATGCAAGGCTGCAAAAGTGTTGGAGCATTTTTGGTGGATTCCTTATTTCATTTATAAGTTGTTCTCTATGTAACATTTCTCTTCTATCTTCTTAAGTTCTTTCTGTGGAAGTGAATCATGGATGTGAGCCTTTTTGGATAGTGTGTCCTATTCTGGTAGTGAGCCCCTTGTACCATTTTTGCAACTAATTATATTGTGAGCTAATCCTCACCATGGTTTTTACCTCATTGGTTTTTCCATGTAAATATAGTGTTCTCTTGTGTATAGTGTTGTTATTTAAGTTTATGTTATTTGCATTACATGATTAATCACTTTAATAGAATACAAGTTTAATGAATGCATGTGGATCTGATTATTGTTGAGTGCTTGATGTTTTAATTTTCTATAAATAATTCACCCCAATTAGTTTTCTTGTTCATTCAATAATTATATCATAAAAAACTTCATCATGATAATTACCAATCTTAAATTTTAACATTGTTCATTTACCAAAAATTTATGATTATCCTACAACCAAGCAATCTTGTATGAATGTAGGTGTCTTCTTCTTTCCAATTGCAATTTATTCACTATTTATTTAGAAACAATTTTTTTATTACTACCACCATCAATAATCACATTACATACTTTACATTCACACTTACATCTTATTTGGAACAATCTTTTCATTTGATTTGGTTCCTTTCCTTCATTCATTGGGGCTCTTCACATAACAAGTACTTTATTTTCTACATATTTTGAATGTAATGATTATGCATCTTCTTCATTTAAATTTGATGCCCTTGCATTATTTTCAGTCCTTCTATTTATTCCTCCTTGATTATGTGGGAAATTGTATGCTTTATTCCCATCTTCTCCACATTGGTAATAGGTTCCATGAAAGCCTCTTCTTCTAAATCCTCTACCTAATCTTCCTCTTCCTTTGAAATTATGATCATGAGACTTGTTTGAACTCTCCCCTCTTTCATATTTGTTGTCCTTAGTATCTTCAATCTTCTTTTTATCCTCATTTTGCTACACATAAGCTCCACCCTTTCCTTTTTGTTTATTCTCAAATTTCCTATTCAAATTTTCCTCAACTTTTAAAGCAAGTTGATAAGCTTCTTCTAAATTAAAAATTATTATTGGACTTAGTTCTTCTTGAATTTTTGGCTTCAATCCATTGATGTATCTTTCTACCTTCTCCTTTTTGTCTTTCGAATTTCTCATTCTAATCAAAAGAGTGTGAAACTCCTTAGTGTATCCATTAATTGATTTTCCTTCTTGTCTCAATCAATGCATCTTCTTTAATAATTCCAACTCAACCATTATATCCCACATTGTAATATTTTCCTTTCCCCTTCTTCCTTTATCAAGTTGAACTTCTCTCCACCATATATTTGCATTACCCTTCAACTTTTTCTTAGCATACTTTACTTTTTCATGATCTTCAATCTCCTCAAATTCAAAGTATTCTCCCATATCATTGATCCAATCTATCAACTCTTCAGCATAAAATTTACACTAAAATTTTGAACAAAAAATTTTGCTATTCTTCCAATTATTAAAAGTGCAAAAATTAAAGGATCATTTGCAAATTTTTCTTCTACATTTTTTCCACCACTTGACTGACTAGAAGTGTTTGATTCATCTTCACTCATAGCTTCTCCTCTTCTTTGTTCAAGACCTCTACGTAGCTCTTCTTTCATTATTTCAACTTACCTTATCAATGATCTTAAATCATCAATGTCATAATGGTTTCCACCACCACCTCTACCCCTACCTCGTGGGGCTACTCTTGGAGAAATTTTCTCACAACCCACAACTCACAAGTCCTAGTAAAAACATCCTCACTTTAGCACTCTACCCGTAGACTTAGGTGTTGCAAGTGTGAGCAATTGGTTGATTAGTTTCTATTATCATTGATGTCAACAAGTTTGTGTTGTCAATAATGTCTATTGATTTTTTTACAAGATAGTGAGCAATTGATGCTTTGATTAGTTGCATTATCTTGACATTAGTAAAGCTACTTGTGTCAACCTATAGTGTTGCTTTGATTTGAATTTTTTCTATGGTTGTGGAAGTGTTGAAGATGATGAGGATTTGTCTTTGGTGCTTTTTTTTTAAGTGCTTTTGCAAAAAAATGATAAAAAGGGAAAACAATGTATTGCAATGGTGTTCTGGGTTATGGAGGTGTGTTCTTGTATTGCTCCGCATTTCTTCTAGGTTAAATATTTTCCTATGCGATTCAGATATGTTGGTGAGACATGTTAAAAGATGTTATATTCAAGAGTTAGTGTGTTGGAACATTGTACAAAATAAGTTATGTTCACCTGTGTGTGATTGTGCATTGTGGAGGTATCTAGGAGAAATAATTTTTCTCCACATTTCTCCATAGTTGTGTTTCAGGTATTTCAATTTTGAATTTGATCATGTTGGTAGTTTACCTCAGTCAACATGGTTTTATAAGTTACAGTGTATGATAGAATTGTCTGAGTGTACTAGGTGTGTGCATTTTTCTAGTGGAAGTTGTTGCAAAGGAGTTTGTTGGATTTCAGGCTATTTAAGGAATATTCTAGATCTTATTTGAACATGGTGTGTGGTTCACAAGTCATCCTTGGATTTGAGGAAGTGGGTACTTAAAATATTAATGGTGTTTGCATGGGTAATCGACCTAGTGTTCACACTACATGCAAAGGATAAATATTGTTTGTAGAAGCTTTTGGTTGAGTGGTGTTGTTGATTTGGGTCCCAACTAAGGTTTGATGTGGTCCACTTTCACTTCTATCTTCCATACAAGTGTTTTGGTGCCAACCTAAATTGAATTTACACATTTGAGGTGCATATAAAACCTTGGAGAGGGTTTCCATGTTGACGATGGTATAAGTATGATATGATTTGTTGAAGGATTAAAAGATACGTGTGTGAGGTGTGAATGATGTGAAAGGTAGAGTGTTAGAGTATAAAATTGAGAAGTTTAGTGCAATCTTTCATGTGTTATCTTATTGGATGAAATGAGCAAAAGGTGGCTATAATTCTTCAATTAGACTACAAATGTGTTGATGTCATTATGGTAGATTCTCTATTGCATTGATATGCTTTTCTCTATGTAATAGTCTATATTTATCTTCTTCTCTATTCTAGCAGTGAGCCTTTTGATGGTGAGCATTTCTTCTTTTGGTAGAGAACCTTATTGTATTCAGTGTTGATATTACTTATATTGTGAGCTAATCCTAAATGTGGTTTTTCCCTTCTTAGTTTTTCCATGTAAATTTGGTGTTCTCTTTTGTACAGTGTTAATTTTTTTTTAGTTCATGTTCTTTTTCTTTCATGCTAATTAATCATAACAGAATTAAGGTATTAATCTTGAATGAATGTGGATCTTAATATTAATGATGGTTTTGAAGTCTTAAGGTACAACTAATTCAACCCCGCTCTCAATTGTGTACATGAATTCAAAAATTGGTACAAAGAAAGCTTCCTAGGAAAAAATATTAATCTCTTAAGGTAGATTTGGTATAGTGCACAAGGAGATCCCTATATTTGATGGAACATGATATGCATTCTAGAAAACAAGGATGGAAGGGTTTTTGGAGAATCTAGGATATGGTGTCTAGAAATCAGTTTATAATGGATGAACTATGCCTACAAATGGTATGTGCACTAAAGCTAAACTCAAGGCCCATGGAAGCAATATTAAAGCAAAGTATGCTCTCTTGAGTACTCTTACAAATTTTGAATTATTGAAAGTTATGGATCTAAAAAGTGGCAAAGAAATTTAGGAAAAGTTGCAAAGTATTTATAAAAGGAGATGATACGGTCAAAAACAAGCTAAGATGCATAATTTAAAGACCACATTTGAGAACTTGCAGATGTCTAAAGATGACACCACTACAATTTATATGTAGAGGGTAGATGAAGTGGTCAAATCCATTAGTGGTCTTGGAGGAAAAGTCAAAGAACCAAAAGTGGTAAAGAAAATTCTTAGCACCCTCCCTAAAGCTTACAGTCATAAAGTTGCTTCTATTGAGGAATCTCAAATTCTAGATTAGTACTCTAGAGATCAATTGTATAGCTCTTTAACTACATTTGAAATGAGAGAGTTGTTGAAATAATGAACCCTTTGATGTGTTGTCATTGATGCCAACAATGGTTGTTGATAGTATTGTTTGATCAAGTAAATATTTTTTGTGTCATTTTGATCTAGTAATTTGGTCCAGATTCAATCATGGCATCAGAACAGATTATGTGGTTACATTATGTCATTTGTGACTACTAAACTCATCTATGTTCAAGATTTCAACAATTTTGGACATTTTGGTTAAAAGTTACAAATAACAGAAGTTTGGAAAACTATATTCTAGATCATACAGTACAAGATAATAAGTGTTATCTATTCCACATTACACTAATCTCTTGCTTGGTAGTCACCATTTTGACTCACACATGACCTCCATCACATTTCACATCTATCGCATCTAAACATTAGGTTCTATGAATAAACATTCTTATTCTACATCACATTACATATACATGCATATATCCCTTCTTCATGGAAGACATACACATTCATGCATAATAAACATATTTTGAAGTTCTTCATTTGAACACACCAAAAATATCATCTTGTTTTATTTAAATTAAATATGGTTCAATAGACCCTTATTTACAAGTTCCTCTTGTTACATTAACCAATTTTCTCATTATCAGAGAGAGGAAACTCCTTTGGGTCCTCATTAGAATTTACATCAAGTCTTTTAGAAGAGGATGGTTGAGCACGCAAGCTCTCCTTTTCCTCCTTAGTTAGCAAGGGTGTGTTTTTTCCACACCCTAGAGGAAAATTTATAATTGCACAAAGCTTCTTAATCTTGGAAGTTCACTTCTCCTCAATCTCCTTACCTCTCTCTAGCTTAAGTCATGTGAGGGCTTGAGCTAGAGTCTCGTTGTCAGGAATCTTGAGTTGAACCTCAATCATCATTTTCTTCCATTATGACTTTCTTGTTTGAGGTCCTAATGGTTTTCCCTTTATTTTATCCTACCTTAGACCATCCCATACCTTAGCTAAATTTGGTCAAGGTTCAACTATTCCCTAGTCAAGGCTATGGTAGACTCAAAAGGCCTAGAGTTGAACCCTAAGCTCTAATAGCAAATGTAATAACCCATTCTAAATTATTACCTAATCATATTATTGCAATGACATAATGAATATTTAATTTTAAAAAGACATAACTAAGTAGCTATTGTCAATCATTGCAACACATGTCTAATTAAAATGAGTCGAGATATATAAATATTCAATTTCATTGTCATTTACAATATCCAAGTTGACTTGGCTCATAAAGCCACATAGTCAATACAATGTATAAATTTACATTAAAGTTACATCAAGGTTACATCAAGGTTACATTAAGGTTACATCACAGACCAAGATAGTATTGAAAATATCCAAGGTTTCCTCTTGACACTCTCCTCCACTGGTGGATGAGAACATGGTTGAAGCACTTTACTGCTTGACTATGAAACTTACGCTTCCCTAGAATTCTTCCAACTTGAAGAATACTTAACCCTACATGGAAAGTTTATCAAAAGAACAATCTACAAGGTGGAATCTAGTGTGTGCCCAAACATCAACATGCATCTCTATCTACAAGTTAGAAATTGCAAGATCTATGATAGGAATGGTAGAGAGTGTTATCACAAAGTCCATACATACCTAATGAACTAATTTCTTGGCCAAGCATAAGAATAATGTTGCAACAAAAAAAATAGGTTTTGGTAAAAACAAAAATTGATACTTTCTAAACTCCATTTCAGCACCCATCCTAGAAGGTAACTTTCTACAACACAATTATTCCATAACAACTATCTACCCTCTAGCAACATCTACCCCAAGGTGCTCTAGTCTACTTAGGTGTTGTTGTTCTACTCAATTAAGAGAATATTATTTACACATATATCTATGGAGAATTAATTTAGTCTACTTATTTCTTCATTAATCAAAGAATCATAAAAAAAAAATTAAATGGAACTGATCAATACATTATCCAGTCATATCATACACAAAACACATGATTACATTCAATGTAAATCATTATTCATTTAAGAATGGATTCAATAAGTAACAAAAGAAGGTATGTCACAAGTATGTGTATGTACGTAGATGAAGGTCTATGTGCATTCACATATATGTGCCTACTTATGTTATAAATTTGTGCATACATTCTAAAATAAAAACTAATAAATCAGATTCCTACCATTCAACTAATGTTTCAAATTTACATATCACTGTTAGATTACAAGAAGTAAATAGATCTTTAAGAACAAGTCTATTTGAATATTTTGCCACATACTATTATGTCGCTTGTGTCAAACCAAGCTATGATAGCAACTATGCTATTGTAGTCAAAAAAATACTATTTATACAGAACGATGTTATTTATAGCTAAACAATCACAAGTTATGAAAAAAAAATGTCGTTTATAGCTAAACATACAATGTTTATAAAAGAAAGATGTTGTTTTCAGCTAAGAAATTATAGTTTATGACAAAACGATGTTGTTTACAGCTAAACATACAATGTTTATAAAAGAATGATGTTGTTTTTAGCTAAACAATTATAGTTTATAATAAAACAATGTCATTTATAGATAAAATTACAATGTTTATAATAGAACGATGTTTTTTTCAGTTAAACAATAATAGTTTATGACAAAACGATGTCATTTATAGCTAAACATTCAATATTTATAAGATAACGATGGTGTTTATAGCTAAAAAATTACAGTCAATATCCAAATGATGTTGTTTACAGAAGTTTATAGCTACAACTCCAAGTTACCATTGCTTCGTTATTTCAAGCTCTATCATTCTAAGAATGGCTGTATATAAAATAGATATAAGAAAATAACCAACTAATCATGTTATTGATTCCTAAAAGGTAATTAAAAGAACTCAAATGACATGCTAACCATTTATCAACAATAATATTTTGATCATAATCATGGGATCAATCTTAACAAGGCTCTGGTTTGAAGAACCCTCGTTCATAATTTGAACAAATTATTCCTCTTTCATTCTATGAAATGACCAACAGTCATTTGACTATTGCTCTATAATATGGTGGTTGAGGCCCAAGCAACATATGTTGACCCTCGGCTTAGATATATTTTCCCAAAGGACAATATGGGTGTTGTTCATGGAGAATGATAATTTACATTACCATACATGCAAGCACATTGATGGAATGAATTTAATATTCCACCATCATCCTCTGTGGAATAGGCAACATGAAACAATATTACCGCTACGACATAGAGAGGATAACACAATTGCAAAAATATCAAAGAAATCATATTACAACAATGGGTGATATAAGCCTACCATCGCTCAGAGTGATGGGGAAACACAATGCAGCTACAATACCCATTGATCAAAGATAAAAAGGGTGGTGGTTCTTGCACCATGTGGGTGGCCATCAAATGGATTTCAATTATAGAAAAAAATTACAACATAAAATCTTTGTGAAAGAGTTTTTGCCTACCCTTAAAGGGTGATATCAATTTAAAAATTGATTTGTTCTAATCACAGACTTATTGGTTCACCCGATAGCTATGTGATGAGTTAAATAAAAGCACTAGCAATAGATGCACAAGGGTTGGTGACATCAAAAACTTATAGAGTAAGACATGATCAAATTTAAAGCCTTTGGTGAAGCATGCACAACACATATCTGAGCAAAGAAAGGCTAACATGGCCATGCTTACAATAGTAAACATATATTAAATTAAATCAAAAGATTTGCATAAAGAAAAACGACAACAAATTTCATTTGATTCTATAGAATTGCCAATATAATCAATCAGACTCTGCATTGATAATAGATAAATTGTAAATGAAAATGCAAACATCTCAATGCAAAAACATGAAATAGCTCTAATTGTGAGGATTTTTCCTTCAAATTTTTCCACAATGCTCGATGAACAAGTTGTTCTCTCCATTGGCATCGAAGATATCTCTCAAAAATGGAAACTTCCTTATTTCTCCTTTTTCCTCCACTAAAGGGGCCATTTCAAATCTTGATGGGCATTATTTTTTAGCCACCTAATGACAATCATGGAGGCTTGCAACCCAATCAACCCTAAACCAATTGAATTCAATAGGGTTTTGAAACTCCAAACCCTCACAAAAGCTATTCTCCACACAAACCCTCTCCTTCACTAGTAGGTTTGTAGACCTTGATTTTTCACCCTAACTCATATCAAAATCTATCAACCAACCAACTCCTTATATCTTCTGAGACACATTAAGAAAAACTATAATATACCTCAACACCTCATGCAACTCTTTTTCAACATCAACTTGAAACTATGCCTTCTACACTAACCTAGGCCATGAATTAGGCCACTTCTACAAAGGGTCACCACTTTTTACTCACTTCCTACACAAAAAATCTATGGGGTAGCACGAAAAAACCATCAAAACACCCAATTTCACAAATTATTTGCACATACACATTTTCCAAAGTGCTCTACCATGAAACCCTCATTTCTTGCATTTTGCATAGGGGTTTATTGAGAAACTATATCACAGACCTCTCTAGACCTTGGAACTAGTTCTAACACCTTGCTTTTCCCTTTCATATGCTTAGAAGTTCAAGAAATCTTTCTACCTCTAAATATTTCATCAAACCCTAGTCTAAAACCACCATTTTCATTCTCTTTTTCACCCAAATTCATCAAGTACAACAACTCAAACCCCACTAATCCTTTCTACCTTCACAAAACCTTCATAATACCATATAAAATTAACCGAATAGACTCATTACTCTAAGCCACAAAGTTTACAATAGGAGGAATGAGTCAAAATTCCATTTAAAACTTCAAAAACCCTTAAATCTGCAAGTTCAGACCGACCCCTGTAAGTTAGCAATAAAATGAGTTTTATTCAATGAAATTCCTCCCAAATGGATTCAAAAGAGAGATACAACATTCCTCCACAATTTCCCAAAAAAATTGAAGCCAAATGCAACAATATGGTTCTGTATAGACCTGAAATTGGCAAGAAAACACAAAAATTTTATTAAAAAAGTGGAAATTCTTATTGTTATTCCTTCAAAATCCTCCAAACAACATGTACATCAATGGATTTCACTTATTTAAACTTTTCCCACCATGGAAAAACCAACTCAAAAACTTCCAACTAACTTTCAAATTCCCCATGACCGTTGGGGTTCACAAAATTGCATTTTTTTACAATTTTTGAAGACAACATTTAACACTTTTTGCATTATTTGCAAATTGACCCTCCTATTCACCTAAAACATTAGTATTGGTCTATTTAGACCTTATTTAGCCTAAAAAAATGACCTCACACAAGAAAATGACATTTTTCCTCCCTTGACAACTTTTGTCCATATTGAAAACTTCTTGACATGATTTGCATCATTTACAATATAGATCCAAAAGACACCAAAATTTTGCAATTACATCAAAATTGTCTCATTAGACATTATTTGAACTCAAACATTCAAAGCTACCTAGACCCAAACAACCTAGACTCAACTCTTCATGAGACAACTAGAGCAAAATCATTGAAATGGATTGGTGCTCCTGCACCATACACACCACCTAAAAAGGTTTCCATGTCTCTTGGAAACTAATCTCCAACTGTTCCACCTTTGAAAGTTTCATTTCTTTGACCTACAAAAGTTACCTAGACTAGTAATGTCTGAAAACTTGATTTGTGCTTACCATTCTTGAGTTCATAGTCAACTTGATAACACTTCCCTTGCTTTGTTGTACATCCTCTGACCTCCTTTCCATCTGTGACTAATGTAGAACCCTCACCAACTGCCCTCTTCCTTTTCCATACAACATACTTATCTTGATGACTTTTTCCTTTCCTTTCCACTTGTCTCACTCCATCCTTTCCTTTGAATTTATGCATCAAATTCACTGTCCTCAAATCCCTTCCACTTTCAGGCCTATACATCACTGTATTATCAGTCCTTGGAGTCTTTTCTCTACCAGGACTTGATTGTCCCTCAACCTTTGCAACACTATAGGACACAACACTGCTCCAATCATAATTTTATCATCTTTCCTCAACCCATCTTGCTTCATCATCAACAATTCATCCTTAACCTTCTCTAGGTCAGTCTCCATCTTCTTCTCA
The DNA here is from genome assembly GCA_007258455.2 of Sequoia sempervirens. Lineage (NCBI taxonomy): Eukaryota > Viridiplantae > Streptophyta > Pinopsida > Cupressales > Cupressaceae > Sequoia > Sequoia sempervirens. The sequence goes on from VDFB02271358.1 coordinate 456,177,507, forward strand.
TTATTTTTCCTTTCCAACTATGCATCACCCTTCAATACCTCTGTCCTATCTTCTACAACTTTTTTCATGGCTACCAACTGATCATTCTTTACTTCCTAAAATTTCACATACTCTTTTCTACCCATCATGATTAGCTTTGCTACCTTTTTCTACTCCTTGACTTCCTCTTGCAATGGAAGCAAAGTAAATGAGTTCCCATCATGTTCAATCTGATATTTATTGGCCCTTCCATCATACACAACATGTTTTTCAAATTTCCATGGCCTTCCAAGCAACAAATGGCAACATTGCATTGATAAAACATCACAAAGTACCCTATCTTTGTACCCTCCAATCTGAAATTCAACTAAGGCCTGCTCATTGACTAGAAGTGATTGATCATAATTTAACCATGACACCTTATAGGGTGTTTCATGAGGAAATTTTTCCAAACTCAACTTATCTACCATTTCCTTGACACTATATTATTAGTGGAGCCTGAATCTATTACTACCTTGCATACTTTACCTTTGCTCTTGCAGGTGGTCTTGAATAGATTTCTCCTCTGCAATGGTTCATTCTCTTTGGAGGCATTCAAGAGTTGTCTTTGCAGCATCAAAGCTTCACCAAATTCAAGTGCAACAACAAGGTTTGATGAATTTTCACTTTCCTCTTCATCTTCTTGCACAATTTGGACTCTCTTTTCATCCCTTCTCTCACTCCCACTTGAAGTAGCACCAAACTTTTTAAGACAGTTAAAGGATGGATGACCAAACTCACCATAGTTATAACACCTTCCTAGAAACACATTAGAACCTCTTCCTTGATCTACATATCCCCCCCTAAAACTTGTTCTTCCACCTCTCCATCCACCTCTAGATTCAGCCACTTGTTCTTTACCTTTACCAGCATCTTCTTGTTCTTGATTAGACTATTTTGGTGTAGAAAAGGTTCCTCTCCATCTATAAGTGCTACCTCTTCCTCTTGTGGTCTTCTCTTGTCTCCTCTTCACCTTTTCCTCTTCCCTTATATCCATTTGGAAACATTACTCCATTTTTTTAGTTATCATCAAACTTATTTCATCTTGTATATTATACCTTATACCATTAAGATACCATGGCACTCTTTCTTTCTCATCTTCCTCATGTTTTTCCCTTATACTTAACCTATAGAACTCCTCAATGTATGCTTTCACATCTAGATCCCTTTTCCTTAAATTTTGAATTCTTTTAAGCAATTGAACATTGCAATCATTACGGAGAAACTTACCTTTGAGTTTTTCCTTCATTCTCTCACAAAAATTGATCTTGGTCTTCCCCTTTTTCTACCTTTCATCTTGAAAAAACTTCCACAATAGAAAAGCATGTCCTTTTAACTTGGTCTTAGCCTTCTTCACCTTGTGTTCTTCATCTACTTCTTCACTTTTAAAGTAATTCTCCATGGCTTCTATCTAGTCCAAGAGCTCTTCACCATCTAGTTTACCCCCATACATAGGAAAATTCATTTTTCCATTTCCATCACCTTTCATAGCCTTCAAAAGCTTCAACATCCTCACATCCTCTGGATCAACTCTTCCTCTTCACTATAAGTTTCTTCCTCATTAGAATCACTTTCATCCATATCAACCCCAACTTTAGACTTCAATGCAGCCATCTCCTTTTTCAAGGCTTCTAATTCTCTAGCCTGATGATCAATCTTCCTAACAATAGTGCTTCCTTTAGGAGGCATCTTGACTCCTCCAATTCGCTTCTTTTCCTTACTCAATCTTTCAACTTTATTCTTTGCAAAATTTAACCTATCACCTTCAAAGATCTACTAACTGCACTTTGATACCATCTAATGACAATCAAGGAGGCTTGCAACCCAATCAACCCTAAACCAATTGAATTCACTAGGTTTTTGAAACTCCAAACCCTCACAAAAGCTATTCTCCACACAAACTCTCTCCTTCACTAGTAGGCCTATAGATCTTGATTTTTCACCCTAACTCAAATCAAACTCTATCAACCAGCCAGCTCCTTATAGTTTCTAAAACCCATTAAGACAAACTATAGCATACCTCAATACCTCATGCAAATCTTTTGAACATCAACTTAAAACTATGCCTTCTATGCTAACCTAGGCCATGAATTAGGCCACTTTTTACTCACTACCTACCAAAAAAATCCATGAGGCAGCACTAAAAACACATCAAAACACCAAATTTCACAAATTATTTACACATACACATTTTCCAAAGTGCTCTACCATGAAACCCTCATTTCTTGCATTTTACATAGGGGTTTATTGAGAAACTATATCACAAACCTAATCTCCAGACCTTGGAACTAGTTCTAACACCTTACTTTGTCCCCGGATATGCTTAAAAGTTCAAGAAATCTTCCCGCCTCCAAAAATTTCATTAAACTCTAGTCTAAAACCACCATTTTCATGCTCTTTTTCACCCAAATTAATCAAGTACAACAACTGAAACCCCACTAATCCCTTCTCCCTTCACAAAACCTTCATCCTAGCATCTAAACCTAACCCACCAGACTCATTCCTCCAAGCCACAAAGTTTACAGTAGGAGGAATGACTTAGAATTCCTTTTAAAACTTCAAAAACCCTTAAATCTACAAGTTCAGACTGACCCCTATAAGTTAGCAATAAAATGAGTTTTATTCAATGAAATTCCTCCCAAATGGATTAAAAAAGAGAGATACAATAGTCCTCCACAAGCTCCCAACAATTTTGATGTCAAATGTAGCAGTACGCATCCGTATAGACCTAGAATTGGCAAGAAAACATAAAAAAAATTATAAAAACATGGGAAATTCTTATTGGTATTCCTTTAAAATATTCCAACCAACATGTACATCAATGTATTTCATTTGTTTAAAATTTTTCCACTATGGAAAGGCAGACTCAACAACTTCCAACTAACTTTCAAACTCCCCATGACTGTTGGGGTTCACAAAATTGCATTTTTTTACAATTTTTGAAGACAACATTTAGCACTTTTTGCATTATTTCTAAATTGACCCTCCTATTCACCTAAAACATTAGTACTAGTCTATTTAGACCTTATTAAACCTAAAAAAATGATCTCACACAAGAAAATGACATTTTTCCTCCCTTGACAACTTTTGTCCATATTGAAAACTTCTTGATATGATTTGCATCATTTACAACATAGACCCAAATGACACCAAAGTTTTCCAATTACATCAAAATGGTCTCATTAGACATTCACACACATGTGTACTTTCTTCGATATGTGTATGTGTGTGTGTGTGTGTGTGTGTGTGTGTGTGTGTGTGTGTGTGTGTGTGTGTGTGCATTTGTATGTAGATGTTTCCATGAGCATATTCAACATTTAAATAAGAATGAACTTTTATTTTCATTTTGAAGAAAAATGTTTAAATGCAGTGACTATTTTTCTTATCCTTTAAATAAGTCTTTGTGTAACACATATATTCATTTACATGTTAAGTCACACTTTCATTTTATTTAAAATTCTCAAAAAAAAGCTCAAGATAGAAAATTAAATAACAATTTCACGTATACTACATTTATCAAGTACATCTTTTCAATTATCGAGTCATTTCAAGTCAAATTAATATAATTCTCTTATATGAATTTTAAATGTAGTTATCTTTCCATTTTGTGGTGTTTACACCCAAATTCCATCAAGCTTACCATTCGATCAGGCTAAATGATCCTACTTCAACCATGTTCTCATCCTTCAACCTATCATCCTACAATTGCACACAATTTTACTTATAGATTTCATCAATAATGTTCAATCGTGATAAAATATAAGATAGTTTTAGAAGATCATATAGTCAACGATGGTCAACTTGTTTCAAACTTTTTGTAAATTTCAAAATTTTCATTGAACATATTGAATTTTGTCAATAATTCAATTTATCATATTATAATTTAAATGCAATAAAAATTGGGTTATGAAATCCTTCCCCTCTTGGAAGAGACATCATCCTGATGTCTATTTAATCAAAATTTAAGCATATATGTCTATTTCAACATCACATCATACTATTCCAAACCAAAACATCATAATATTTCAATCCAAAAAATTTAAGCAAAATTATCAAAGTCTCTTTCTTAAGAAAGAACATGTGGAAAGGAGCGTTTTATTTCTTCTACATCCTCCCAAGTAGCACTATCTTTTGAATACTAGTCCCACCAGACCTTAAATTTAGCAATATCTCTACTCTAAAACTTAACGTTGCATCTATCCAGGATTCTAATGGGCTCCACCAGCATCACTCTTAGATCATGTACCTATAAGGATTGTCAATCAAGGACATGAGCTACATTAGGATGATATGGCTTAAGAAAAGAAACATGAAAAAAATTATGAGGTTGAGCCAAAGAAGGTGGTAGAGAAAGTCTATAAGAAACTCGGTTAATCACTTCCAAAACTTCAAATGGACCCACATATCTCAGGGCCAACTTGGAATAATTTCTAAAGGAAATGGAGATTTTATGAGGCCTAACTCTTAAGAAGACTTTATCCCCTGTCACAAACTGTCTAAGATTTCTATTCTTGTCGACATAACTCTTTCATTGATCTACCACATCCTTCAGTCTTTTTTTAATAACTCTCATTTGTTCTTCCATCTCATTGAGCATTTTAGGTCCTACTATGATCTTATCTTCCAATATATCCTAACTTACATGTGTTTGATAGTTCCACCCATATAGAACTTCAAACTATGTCATACCTAGGGATTTGTGATAAGAGTTATTGTAAGAAAACTCTACCAATGGTAAGTATTCTTCCCACTTATATTGTTGGTCCATGTAGGACATTTAGAGGAGGTCTTTGACTACCTGATTCAACCTCTTTGTCTACCCTTCAGTCTAAGGATGATAAGCCAAGCTGAAATTTAATTTGGTTCCCAATGTGGCATTTAGGGTCATCCAAAATCTTGAGGTCATCTAAGTGTCCCTATCAAAAATGATAGTCTCTAGCACTCCGTGTAGGTGGAAGATCTCCTAGACAAATTTCTCAGCTAGGGTCAATGATCCATCCTTAAGGTTTCATGGAATGAAGTGTGCAACCTTGGTCAACTTATTGATCATGACCAAGATAACATCATTTCAATTCTTTCTCAATGACAACCCCTGTACATATTTCATACTAATCACTTTCCATTTATACTCAAGTATGTCATGAGGATACAATATCTCGGCTAGATGTCATGTTGATCCTTGACTCACTCGCACTCTAAGCATTTGGCTACATACTCCACTACATCCTTCTTGAGTTAAGGCCAAAAGTATAGGGTTTTCAATTTTGTGATCATCTTGGATAATTTGGGGTGTCCTGAATAAGGTGCATTATGAACCTCTTCTAAAACCAACTTCCTCAGTTCTCTAGAGTTTGGTATGTATATCCTTCTCTAGTATCTCAAAATACAATTCAATTCAATCTCATATTCATCAAACCAATGATCTGATTGATTCTCTGCTAGGGTGCTCTTCACTCTTTTGTAGTGATCATCCCATGGAAAAAAAATTATCACCTATTGTCTCAAATTAGACCTTGTTGAGATCATGGCTACCACATGTCTTTGTCTACTAAGAGAATCAACTACTCTATTCTCTTTTCCCTTTATATACTCAATTTTGAAGTCATGCTCACTAAGGAATTCCAGCCACCTCCTCTGTCATGCATTAAGGTTTGGTTGAGTAAAAAATGTATCTCAATCCCAAGCGGTCTATCTTGAGTTCAAATGGCTTTCCTAAGAGATAATGCCTCCACATTTGTAAGGTATGAACTATTGTGGCCAATTCTAAATCATGTGGTGCGTAGTTCACCTCATGTTGTTTAAGCTTCCTTGATTCATATGCTACCACTTGTCCATCTTACATTATTACTATTCCTAATCCCTTTCCTGATGCATCTATGATTACTGTGAATATTCCATTAGGGTCAAGGATGGTTAGCACTAGTTTTTTCTTGAGCCTCTCCTTTAGGAGTTGGAATTCCTTTTCACATTTCTCTATCCATTCAAATTGCATTTCCTTTCTTTAGAGTGATGTAATTGGAGATGAAATCTAGGAGAACCCTTGCAAAAAAATTCTATAATATCCTATGAGGCCCATGAAGCTACAAAATTCTGACACATTTTGAGGCACCGACCATTCCATGATTTCCTTGATCTTTTCAAGGTCTATAGAGACTCCCTCAACTAAAATACTATGTCCTAAATAGTGCACCCTGTCTTGATAGAATGAACACGGTATCTAAACACACTATTCATGAGGTTCATGAAAGTTGTAGGTACATTGGTCAAACCAAAAGGTACCATAGTGAACTCATAAGGTTCATACCGAGTTTGAAAGGTAGTCTTTGGAATATCTTCTTCCTTTATTCTCAACTAGTGGTACCCCGACCTGATATCAATTTTGGAGAACAATGTCACTCCCTTCATTGGGTTAAACAACTCATCAATCGTTGGGAGTGGATATCAATTCTTGATGGTTTCCTTGTTCAACATCCAATAGTCTATGCATAGATGTGAGGTTCCATCCTTCTTTTTCACAAAGATTATTGGTGCTCCCTAAGGAGAGACACTGGGTCTTATGAGCCCTTTACATTAACTAGGCTTTCAACTCATATAGTTCATTGGTGATCATCTAATAAAGTGCTTTGGATTGAGGATCAACTCCTAGTACAAGGTCAATAGAAAAATCAAATTCCCGCTTCTAAGGTAACTCTATAAGATCATTAGGGAATGCATCTTGGAACTCCTTAAGAAAAGGGTAGTCATCTAGATACGGTTCCTTGTTGATAGGGTTATTAATATGTACATAATAGATAGCACATCCCTTTTGATGAGCCTTTTTGAGCTGCATACCAAAAATTTGTCTAAAATCTAAGGGTCTTTGTGTTGAATACCCAAGATATTGAGAGGGTGGGGTGAATCAATATCTTCCTAAACTTATTGAACAAACACCATCCAATTAATACAATGCATATAATAGTAAAGATAAGAAAGAACATTAACAGAACATGAAAGCACACAAGACATGAACACCAAGATTTTTACATGGAAAATCTAAAATGGGAAAAACCACAGTGAGGATTAGCTGATAATATAGTATTACTAGTTTTAAGATATTACAAAAGGGTGCCTCATTGCCAAGACTCACTATCCAAAATAGGAGGCTCACTGCCTACAAAAAATACAATAATAATGTGGCTGAAAACCAGAAAATGAATTGATAAAGTTACACCTAACAAGTGATAATTTAGTTCCAATATATATAGCTAATCCATCTGAAAGCATCAATTAAGTTGGCCTAATTAGATGCAACCCTTATTCACCAAAAAATATAATTGACAACTTCAAGCATGCACAAAATATTTCCAAATAAAATTCAAGCATGTAGCATGCTACAACGTGGCGGCATGGACCTAAGATAGGTCGTACATACATCCGCAATACAAAATTAATCCATTACAACATCAACTATCCATTAGGTTGGCAAGAGATGGACCTAATAGCAAAATGCAACAATAGAGTGATTCCAACTCACCATATGAGCACCTATGCACATGAGATTCTAAACTTACAAGCTTCCAACATCCACCAAAAACCATTTCCCAAAACCGCAAGCAACAATACTAATTAGTAGAGGATTGTGGACCAAAGTACTAGAGGATAATAACTACATATCGGTTTAGATATCAGTTCAAACTTGGATTTAAACTTGTAGTTGCAACTCATATAACATGGTGACATTAATGAAAACATAAAAGTTGTTTAATAATATATCCTTCTTCATTCTTCCAACAATCTCCCCTTTTTTCATTGATGGCAACATGTTCCAAAATTTACAAAAGCCTCCTATGTACAACACACTCTCCTTTTTGCATAACATTCTCTCCCTTTTCTCTCCATGTTTCTTCAAAAAACTCTCCCCCTTTGACATCAACGACAAAGGGTGGTGCAAATAAAATATGAAAACTAAAAAACATTACTTGAAGGATGGCGAGCCTTGAAGCTCTTTGAGAATACTTTTCCAAGTTTCCTTTCCATTCTCCCAACTCTTCCTAGCAGCAATCAAAATTTTGTTCAAAGATTCCAATTCCACCATAATTTCTTCTACATCATCCAAAGTACCTGGAGTCATATTGATGTTCTCTAATTTATTTGCATTCACCAAAGCATTGGCTACTGGAGTGTACTCCATTCTCACAAGGTTACTCAACTAACCGAATCTTCTGATGATATCTTGCTTCTACTTCTGTAGAATAAATAATTTTTCTCTGTGAGTAGAGATAGCATTCTAGGTGGTTTTGTCTCTATCTTTCAATGCATTGTAGGTATTGGAGACAATAGTCAACTAGGACTCAATGGAATCCATGAGATCTTTGATAATTTGAGTGGCATCTGGCCACTTTATGCTATAAGTAAATACATCATTTGCTTCATATTCACAATCTTGCACAATTTCCAGATTCTTTTCAAATTGGTGTGTACCAGAGCACACTTATCATGAAGTACCAATAGTATTTTCTCTGCTAATTTCTCCTCAACCTCTTACCTTTTCTTCTCACCAAGTCTAGAGGAATACTTCTTAAAGGATTCAAATAGAAGTTTTAAATTTTCTACCAAAGTGAGAGATGTATCCATTGATGTATCGGGGGTGGCCTCCTCCAAATATTTGAGAGCATCATCAATAAGCTTTGTCCCTTTCTAGTGCATTTCTATAATTTCTCTTCTTCTTGATGCATGCAATGCATCCCCTAGCACCAACTTATGAACATGAGAAATGTTATCTAAGTCCACACTGCCTTGAATCATGGGGAGTTGTAGAAATTTTAGAGGAATCATTGGTTGGAATCTAATATGCTTGGATAGAAATAGTTTTAAAATATCATCACTAGAGGAGGATTTTGTGGGTGACCTTTGAGATTCTACACCCTGCCTTTGATCTTCTTCATTCTTCCCGATAGATTCCCCAATTTTCTCTTCTTTCTCTTCTTTTTCTTTTCCATCTTCTTATTTTTAATCTTTGTCTCTATTTCCTTCTTATTCATTCCCTTCACCTTCATCTTCATCTTGTTCTCCTTTAGATTTATCTTTTTCTTCTTCAACATGCTCTAGAGGAACAACATCATGCTTCTCTAGCTCAACTTCTTCAACATTTTGTTTCTCCATCTCCGGAGGATCATTTGTAACACCTGTATTCAGAGGGATATCTGCATCATTTGTTTCCAGAGGAATGTCTATATCACCTGTGCTAGAAGGAATTTCTTCCTTAACCTCTACAAGAACTTCTCCTAATTTAGGTGTAAAACTAGATGGGAGTGCACCAAACATACCATATTTTTCAGCCATACCCCTGATGACTTTTGTAGTCTCTTTCCTTGTTTTCTTTGTTTTCTTCTTATCCTTTGTCATCAAAATTTTCACTCTTTTCTTCATCTGAAACATCTTTGAACAAACCTTCTTCAAGGTTTCCAAGTCATTCGGGGTCAAAGAGGACCCAAGTTTATCAAATGCATCAATTTTTATCTTCTCTTCCAATTCAATGGCCTCTAATCCCCTTTTCATCAGGGCTTCCCATAGTTTCTTAGGAACATTGTTCTTGACATAATCCCAACTAACTTCCAAAGTAATGACATACTCAATAATAGCTAAAATCAAAGTTTTTTTATCTTAGATATCTACTTGATCATAAATTTTTGTAGTATGCTACAACATATCTTCAAATTGTATCAAGCTATTAACCAAAGCTTCCAATCTAAGAGGGGAACTAGGTCTTACTAGAGAGGCCTTTTGTTCTTCCTATTCTGGAGATACCTCTTGGTCTAAAAATTTTTCTTTCTTAGATTTTGGTTTGGTGTGCACATCAATACCAAAACCCTATTCTTCATCTTCGGAGGGAGACACAATATGAAATCTTTTACTACCAACACTAGCTTCTAGTGAAGCACCTTCACCAGAGGACATGTTTCCTCTTCTCTTTCTTACCAGTTTTGTTGTAGGGTCTTCCTCATCTTCCTCTTGTTCTTCGGTGATGTTAAGATTCTTTTCCCTTGTATCTTTTCTTTTCTTTCCTCTCTTGATAGGTACCACTGGAGGAGTCTCTTTCCTTTTACCAGATCTTGTATTGGGTTTGGAAGGAGCCAGACCTTTGCCTTTACTAGGAGCACTAGGCTCAACCTTCACTGTAGGAGCTACAAATAGTTTTGAAGAAGTAGTCTTGTCAGATCTCCATGGTCCTGATGATTCTCCAGCCATCTACTCTCGCTCTACCTTGTGCAATTTTCTCATCAGTGAAGCCTTCCTCTCT
>VDFB02271358.1:456187903-456198087 GCA_007258455.2 Sequoia sempervirens
TACAATGTTACACTTCAAGTGGCTATGAGTAAGCAGAGATAGGAAATTACAGAGTAAAAATAATAAATTCCTCACAATTTATGATTAAACAATAGCCCTAACAAAATATTTTAATGAACTCAGTGACAAGCATAGCAGACCCCCCCTTCCCAAATTTTGGTACAGAATGACTGGGAAACAGAGAAAATTAACTCAGCTTTTTTTTTACAAACTCCAATTTCTGGCTGCAGTTGCTCGCAATTTCATCTTTGGCTCTGAAACTATTTTCACAAAATACTTGGATGCTTTGTGATACAAATGAGGAGTAAATTGATTTTATGTCAATCAAATCCTACCAGTAGATGTCTCATTCACCATTAAATCCCACTCACGGGCTGCATGAAGGGCTCCAACCATTATTTGATACATATTTAAATTTGAGTCGTTGATCCTTCAGTTTGATCAAATCATCAACGACCATCTTCAAAACAGGCTGACATAATCACCAACACGGCAATAAAGGGGCCCACTATTTCATATGCCGTGAAGGAATGCGACGTGGCGGTTGCTCACGATATCGCAATCCTTTGATTTACCATCGCGGGATGGCAGGCACCGTCGATCTTTTTACCATAAATCCTGCTCTTTCAAAAATGGTTACCATCCTTTCCTTTAACTATCGAGCAGATTTTCCTTTAAAATCATAACATCTGCATTGAAATAAAACACGTGCATCTTACAAGTGCATTAGTAATGCACCCCATAATACATTTAAAACTGGTGAACACTTTCTTCACTCCTTAGGCTTCATTGGATGAGACACATGGCAGGCACCCAAGATATCGCGATCCCAAAATTCCTAATCACGAGATGGCGGGCACCGTCAATCTTGAAGATACAACTCATCAATGGTCACACATATTTCATCCTTTAGGAAGGGCACGTGACACCCGCCTATGATATCGCAATAACTGTAATCCTTGATCGTGGGATAGCGGGCGTCATTGATCTCGTCCTTTAACACAGTCGCCAGCCATGTCGTTAACCTTCGAGTAGCTTTTCCAGCGAGATTATAACATATCCATCGATTTAGAACATGTGTTTCTTGAGAACACTTTAGTCATCTGCCCCTTAATACATTTAAAGCTGGCTAGTGTTTCCTTTACTCTTTAGGCTTCATCGGATGAGACACGTGGCGCCTGCCCGTGATTTCACAATCAACCCAAGCACCTTTACGGGATGGCGGGGAATGACTCAGATCAAATGGTAGTTGGTCAGCAATAGCTCAAATTTGATCCCCTGGATAGGACACATGGTGCCCACCCATGATTTCATGATCCTTCAATTCCCGATCATGGGATGGCAGGCCGTTGATATCTGCAGGAAATAGATCAACGGCAGCACTAAATCAACCCTTGCAAAATAAAGCATTCATTAAAAGGAGAAGTGGGCATTACTAGGTGGATGACAAATAAAAAAAATATATTTATAGAAGAAAAATAAAATAAATTTACAATTTGTTTTATAATTTCACTTTTAACTTTAAATGTATGTTCACTCATTAAGCTGTATTTTTTTACAATCACATTTTTATTTTAGATGTTTATTTATAAAATATAAAGATGTATTAAAAATATATTAGAAATATTTTTCTTTATATTATATATAGCATTCATAACATTAAATTAACATAGAATAATTTCACAATATCACTTAACCAATCAAGAAAAATTTAATCATTACTATGCAACATTATTCTCACATCAAACTAACAAATAAACATTGAAAACAAATTTATCTTTTTATATTATAACATTCATAACTTAAACCTTTTATACACAATATCAAGTTAATTATAAAAAACACATAAAATTATTTATAAGCAACTTAAATTTTTTAACAATTTAATAAAAATTTTTATAATTAAGAAAAATTAAATAAGAATTATAGATAAATTTATGAAATATTGATTTACTTATCAAGAAAAAATCAATGATAAATTTACTTATTATAGATAAATTTACTTACCAATCTATTTTAACCATCAAGAAAAATTAATTATTAGTGATTGCAACATTATTGGTACATCCTTTAAATTGACAAATAAACATTGAAAACACATTTATTTTTTATATTATAACATTCATAAGCAAACCTTTTTATACACAATGTCAAGTTAACTTATAAATTGTATAGAGTTTAGATTTGCTATATCTCTCATATATCAACATAGGTAAATTTGAAAATATTTTAAAATATATAATTTCAAAAAAAAATTGAATGAATTTATAGAAGATTATTTTTATTAAAGTGATAGAATCTAATTCCAATACTATCATTAATTATAAGTCTAACCATAACCCCAACCCTAAAACTAACACTAATTAACTTCAAACCTAACTCTATTTTTTTATCCAACCCTAAACATAACTATGATTCTAAAACTAACATTAATCAAACCCTAATTGAACCATAACCCTAACCCTAATACTAATCCTTGCCCCAATTGAACCCTAACACTAACCCAAAGCTCTATCATAGAACCTTAATCTTTACCTCCAACCCCAACCCTAATCCTAATTGAATCCTATACCTAATTTTAATTAAATTCTAACCCTATTTGAACCTTAAACTTAATTGACCTCATGTTTAGAGTTAGGGTTCAATTAAGGTTAGGGTTGAATTATGGTTATGATTAGGGTCAAAATTCAAATAGGATTATGGTTGGAGTTTAATTAAGGTTGCTATTCACTTAGGGTTAAGGTTCAATTAGTATTCAATTTGGGTTAGGGATCAATTAGGGTTATAATTCAATAAGGGTTTAATTAAGGTCGGGGTTAAGGTTAGTCTTAAATTAGGGCTAGGATTGGAGTTAGGGTTCAATTAAGGTAAGGGTTATTGTCTATTTTAGGGTTAGGGTTCAATTAGAGTTCTCTAGGGTTTTGATACAATTAGGGTTAGGTTTCAACAATACCTAGGGTTATGATTATAGTTCAATTAGTGTTAGAGTTAGGGTTATAATACGAGTTCAATCAAGTTAGGGTCAAGGTTTAATTAGTGTTAGAGTTAGGGTTGCAATAATAAAATTTTCCATAATGATATGGAAAGGCATTCAATTGGATTCATATACAAATGCACAAATAAGAATTGGTAATTAATAATTCTCTAGAACTAAAGTTATAACAACAAATACAATCCTTAGCTTAATCATTTGTTCTTTGTTAGGGTTGGGATAAGAATTTAACAGGGCCAATTGAGACTTAGGAAATAAAACCCTGTAGAGGAAATAAAGTATTAAAATCAAAGTTGGGTTTTAATTTTAATCCAGTGACGTAAGCCTAAGCCATTAACTCCAGTGGTCATGTCCCCGACAGCTTAGTCAAAGCCTTTCATTAAATACTAACCGTGCAATGTGTAGGTTTTCTAGATTTGAAGATATGGGAGAAGATCTTGATCGTACCCCGCCAACTTGTAGACCTAAGGTGCCACCCTTTTATTTGGCGCGAGGTCAGCAAAAGGTAGATGTGTTTCCTGTATGGAATGTGGGGCCCAATCTCCACTATTGAGCTCATAACTTGTGGTTTTAGATTGACAATCAAGATCAAAAGCTAATGTAAATCTTTGTTGTTCCCTACTAGCTCGCAAGAGGAAGAGGAAGGTTGGTGGAGCATTAATGAATTATTCCTTGCTTGTGTAGTCACATTGATCTCAAGTTGTGTGAAGATGTTGTTGTTGGAAATCATGAAGGGTGATCTTTGGATTCTCATGCAGCTCTATTTAAACGGTGACAATACATACGTCGCCAAATTTCCATGTTTGCACATGCATATTTACTAACCATTGATGAAGGTTTCCATTATCTCGCACAAGAAATACAAGAGGAATTGACTGCTAATAGTGTCATTCTTGTAGTAGTTAGAGCTCTTTGTGGGCTAAGTCTAATCAAGTTTGAGTGCTTGTCTAAGAAGAGAAAGTGTGTAAGTCAGTAAGGAGGTTTGTTGGTTTGAGCTCACAAAAGCTCGGTCCTGCTATTCAGGAAGGTGCTTTGGTTGACAAGCCCAGGCTTGTGCCCACTAGATGCAGTAGAAGGTTGCAATTCCAGGACATTGCTGCTCAACTGGTAGATGACAAAGGAAAGTAGTCAGTCATGTGTCATGGATGCCAATACTCGCCAATTAACCTTACGAGCAACACTTCTGATGATGTAACCAAGACCGACTCAGACTACTGTTGGTATTTAAGTCACTTTAATCACGGTCTGCCCTCTGATGAGGAAATGATATATGTGGGCACATTGGCTATTAAAACCCCAAGCAGACGGACTAGAACCCTATTGGGCAAGGACAAGAAAGAAGAGGAGGTTGAGGGTCTACCGTATTGGGAAACAACTAGAAGTGGGCATGTATACTAGGGTCTGAGTGTTGGTAAGGGCAGGGTGGCAGGTAAATAAGAAGTTTTTGTGTGTACCTTTGTGGAAATTTGGTTGCTTGGTTTTTTTGCATGGCCTAGTGACAAGGGGATTTTGATGACAATTTGTGTTCCCTATTCTTTTAGGTTTCCCCAGTTCGTGTGCCACTATGTTTTGCAGATTCAACATGTGGGAAGTTTTGAAATGAAAGTCAAATGCAATGGAGATTTTTTTCAAATGAAAATTTGTGGTGAAATTACATTTGAGCCCGAAGCTTGTTGCTCCCTTGTCATATAAAAGGGAATTCAAGGCTCATTTGTAGGGAGAGAACTGATGAAAGCTCTAGCTAGGTTTTGAGTTGAATATATGGGTAGAAATATATCTATCCTCTGATGAGGAAGTGATATCTGTGGTGCCATTGGCTGTTAAAACCCCAAGCAGACATAATAGAATAGATAGCATGTTTTGAGTTTTTGATGAATCTATGTAAATTATCTTAAATTGTTTGCAAATATGACTTATAAGCATGAATAAATGTATAATTCTAATATATTTTCTCTCCTTATGTGGATTTGAGTGAATTTTGAATGAAATGTTAATGAAGTTGTCATTCTTCTTTTGAGAATTTGTTCAATTGTGTGTCTATTTTTTTGCTTTGATTCAAGAAAATCAATTAAATGCTTAAATGGAGTCATAAGTTTACAATTATTTACAAAGGATTTGATAAGTAGTAATATATCAAAGAATTGAGCTCCATAATGCAAGGTATTATATGAGCAGTCCATTCTATTAAATTCTTGGGTCATTTCTGCTAATGGTAAATGGGTAACTAAATATTTAATTGACGAAGAATAAAAGAATAATATGTAAATGGGTCACTCAATCACTCCCTCTATCTCTCTCCCCTTAACCCTAAACCCTTAACCCTTAAACTCTAAACCTTTAATATTAGGTGTGTATTAAAACATTACAAAAGTATAAATTTTTGGAGTTCTATTAGGAATTGAATGATAAATGACGATGAATGGGAAAATCTAAGGCACTTTAATATTTTCAACTAAAAAGTTAAGAGTTCAATTAGGATGAGTGTTCACTAAGGGTTAGGTTTAGGGTTCAGTTAATGTTCAATTTGGGTTAGGATTGAGGATGAGGTTGCGGTTTAATTAAGGTTATGAATTCAATAAGAGTTGAAATAGGGTCAAGGTTAAGATTAGGGTTGGGGTTAAGGTTCAATTAGGATAAGAATTAGTGTTAGGGTTAGGATTAGAGTTCAACTGTAGTTCAAAGTTAGGGTTATGGTACAATTAGGACTATTGTTCAATAAGTTTTCCCTGAGGGTTATGATTAGAGTTATGAATCTACAATTAGGGTTCAATTAATGTTCACTTAGGGTTTCTTTCTTGGGAGAAGTTTATTGAATGGTAAGTACATGTATTTTATAAAATTAATATGTTAATAATTAATTTTAGATAATACTACATGTGATTTTTCATATGGTATTAAATTGTAGATTAAAATTGATAATAGATTTCCTTCCTTCCTTTGCATTGTAATCTACCATAATATATGGCCTTAAAATCCTATTCATATTTTGAGCTTTTCTAAACTATACAACATGACATCCAACAAAAAAATTTGTTATGCATTTTTTCCAAGCACAAATCCTTAGAATTCTTAATGTGTTACTTAGGTTAATTATTTATTGCAATAAATAAATACACACTAATATATATATTATGGATTTGAGGGAAATATTAAAATATTTATATATATAGAAAAATTTAAATGCAAGGGATTCAAGTACATACCTTTTCTTTTGTTAATGTTGATGAAGATAAAAATGTTGATGAAGTGCCAAATTTAATGACATGATGATATAAAAAACTGGAATATCTTTGCTCTATGTAGAACTTGAAATTTTGTACAAAACTATAACTAACTCTACATCAAATTTGTAGAGATATAGAGAGAGGGGAGAGAGAGAGAGATAAGTAGAGAAAGACAAATAGAGAGGGAGAGGGAGATAGAAATAGGGGGAGATAGAGAGAGAGAAAGAGAGAGGGAGAGATAGATAAATGGGAAGAGAAAGACATATATATAGAGATATATGGGAAGATAAAGGGACAAATAGGTTGAGATATGAAGATAGATAGGGGTATAGGGAGGGAGTAAAAGATCAGGGAGAGATGGGGAGAGATTGAGAGAGGGAGGGAGAAAGGGAGAGAGATATGTAGAGGAGGGAGAGATAGAAGATGGGGAAGAGGGAGATGTATGTAGAGAGGGGGAGAGAGGAAGAGCGAGAGGGAGAGGCTAATTTTTTAGTTTAAATTCTATAAAATATTCAATAAATAATAATATAAATATTATAAGAATTATATAATTTGTATTTTAAATTGCACACTATATTTTATTTTTTGAAAAATATGTAATTTTTTAACCATTTTCCTATATATTTAGTATTAATATTTTTACATCTTTTAACAATTCAATATATAATACAAATAAAATATAGTTAATAATCTAATTAACTAGCATACCTATATTAATTAATAATATATGTAAAACACGCTGAGAGTTATCTTTATCAAGATGCCTATTGACTTGAAAAAATGCTTACATTTTCATGAATATGAATTTGGAAAGCAATCAATTTGATTTCATTATTGTTTGTGTCATTGTTTATCTCAATTCCCACATATAAGGGTACACATTCAAATTTGAAATCATACCAACTTGTCTATAACAACAATCAACCAAGAACAATAAATTTAAAAGCAGAAATGTTCATCAATCATTAGATTTAGTATTGACAACATCAAAGAAGTATATCATGACAAAATGGCATTAACTAACTTAGATATATATGTTGAAAAGGACCTTTTGTATAATGTGTGAAAACTTAACATCATCTTGTTTTTCATGCTTCAAAATGTTCAATTCTTTTGTTGTTACACCCATAATTTATTTTGCCACTTCTTCAAAAGTTGTAATCCAAGTACTGAATGAAGTATGGTCTTCCACTTTGCATTGAAGTATATATTTATAATCACATGTAGGGAAAGTTTTATCACATCTTCCATAATACCACTGACCATTTTCATTAGTGTTTACCTTCTTTTTGCAGTGCCTATCTCCAATTTTCAAGGGGCATGTTGTATAACAAAAATTTTCTACCTTAATGAAAGATAACATAGCTTTTATCACTATCCAATAAGGTTTACATGAGTTGGCAAGGTCTTGATCCTGTACTTGTGAGATACTAGGGTTAGGAACAAATAGCCTAAGTTAGGCCAGTCCTCAATTAGGCCAGAGCCTAATTCAGGCTAGGCCTCACCTTAGGCTAGGCTGAGGTTAGGCCTTGGGCCAAACTGCCAAGGAATTAGGATAAGTGTTCACTTAGGGTTATTGCTAGGCTTAAGATTGGGCTTAAGATTTACTTATATAGTATTTTGGATAATATAAACAATTTTAATTGATTTAATATTTTCTAAATTCATTATTGAATTTAAATCTTATAATTTATTCTCTAAATTCATTATAGAAACAATGCATGAGAATTTATTCTATTGATTTTGAGGGTGAAAATGTGGCTACATAGGGTTTTTATACATAGCATTTGTAGGAGAATGGTATCTTTTATTTTGAATTATTCTAAACCTTTGTTCTATGTAGTAGTTTTTAAATTCATTTTGTTGTTATACTCTATAATTAATAGTTTATATATCAGATTTCTATATACATTTTAAAGTAAGATTAGACAATCATAGTAAAATGGCCAACCATGTGCCAAAAAATGAAAGAACCATTTGTTGTTATTTCCCATTATTTCAAACTTTCACATACTAAATTACTAAGTGTATTTTATAAATGGTCATGCAAGGAGCACAATATTGGGAATCAATGTGGGAATGATTCTCCCTATCAAGAAATTAGACAAGCTTTGAGGATTGAAGGATCCAAGCTCTTGTGGTGGTTTTCAATGAAGATTTAATTAGCTACCACAGGAACAATAATTTAAAATAGATAAATGTGAAAATAAATCCCAATCTCTAAGAGCAAGAAGCTAAGAATTACATACACATCTCATAAATTCCCTCAATAGAGACATGACACATTTATAGAAATAAATGAAAGAAATAGCTATTTAGAAAGTTATTAATATACAAAAGATTAGGACCTACGTACTTCAAGATATTAATAAAAATAAGTTTTTATTTATAATTTTGAAATTATCATAGATGTAAAGTAAAATAAAATATTTTTCAACAAAACAAATTAAAATGACAAACAAATAATGTGATTAATCAAGAATAACATGATATTGCAAAAAATATAATAAATAAAAGAATATGCATAATTGTACATAAGCCATCAATTTTTTTGTAATCAAAATTAGTTTTTCAAGCATATATTAACATACCTAGATATATTCACCAAAATCTATTATCTATTATTGATTATGTAATTTTGTATGTATAATATATTTTAAAAAATATATATATATATATATATATATATATTTAAAAAATTAAACAATATATTTTTTAAATTAGAAATATATTAGAAATATTTTGAATGTATTCAACTATCAAAATATGATTTTTTTTAATATACCATTAAAATCACTAGTTGCCCTAATTTCTCCGCTTTTTCTCATTTTTAATGAATTTCCCCCCGGCCTTGTCAAATATTTTATTTTAAATGTTTTGCTTTGGAAGCAATGAAACATTTAAAATATGTCCCACAAAAATTTCCTCGGGCCCCACCTTGTACAGTCCACGTGGCACCCGCCAATGATTTCACAATCAACCAAAGCACCATCACGGGATGGCGGGGAATGGATCAAATCAAACGATAGTTGATGAATAGTTGCTCAAATTTGATCCCCAAATGGGACATGTGTCGCCTGCCCACGATATTGCCATCCTATAATTCTCAATCATGGGATGGCAGGTAACCGTTGATCTTGAAGGAATTTTGATTGACGGCAGTACGAATTTCATCTTTCTGAAAAATAAAACATTCATTAAAGGACAAGGGGACATTACTAGGCAGATGGAAAACAACGACATAAGGTTTTTTAAAACCATTCAGTACAAGGCCAACCAGGACTTAGGAAAATAAAACCCGTGGAGGAAATAAAATATTAAGACCAAAGGGACCAAGCCTAGATGGAACCATGGGGCATAAGATATTTTTAAAACCCTTCAAAAAAGGTAATGGCGAAATAGATCCCAACCAAGGCATTAGGTAAATGCAAGGGTTTAAGATGAAGAAAAAGCTAAAACCCTAGCCCTAAGAAATTTTCCAACACCATGAAAGACTAGTGAGATAAGGCAGGGCATGAGTGAAATATTAGGAACAAAATTTGAAGTTCCATCAGTACAAGCATTGGATAATTTTATACTAATAGTTTGTCCTATTACAAATATAAAAGGTGAGCACAATAAATAACATGTATTTTCCCATTAAATGTGAAGGAATTTCAAAAACATTTAGTGTTCAACTATTGGTCCAATTTTGCTCAATATAAGTTGTATTTTAAATCACTGTCTTGTTTTTAAAACAACAAATAGATTTTTTGTGTTCAAATATTAGTCCATACATGTTTTTATAAAATAGAACACAAAGAACAAAACTTTGAAGCTCCATCACTACCCATAACCCTAAACCCTAAACCATTAACCCTTAACCCTTAAACCCTCTACCCTCTCTCTCTCTCAAGTCTCTCCCTCCTACCCCCTCTCCCTCTCTCATGTCTCTCTCTCAAGTCTCTCCCTCCTACCCCTTCTCCCTC